>SZWC01004887.1:143395-155618 GCA_023375785.1 Penium margaritaceum | reverse complement strand
TTGCATCTCCGGACGAGATGCATGATCGTACATGCTTAGTGGTGGCGACACCGACCACTGTGCAAGAGTTGTGTGACACAGTGATTGAAGCAAACGCCCTCAAAGCAATGAGTTCAATCACGTTTGCAATACCCTTAGTCGACGATTTTGACCCAGTCAAATTTAAAGACTAGAAGGTGCTAGCCGAATTCACACGTGACCACAAGATGTGGACTCGCGTGGGTGAATCATGGAAGTTGCGATGCCCGTCGTACAGATTCCGTGTTTATCACAAACTCGGCTTGCCGTCATCGAGTCTGTTCACTCGGAAGAGTGGGGGCAACATGACGATGCAGATCAAAGGACACCTAGCTGGTGCTCTCGTGAACATACTTGCTGACACTGGAGGGGACGACTCTTTTCTTAGCCTTGGCTTTACCCGACAGGTTGGCTTGAGGTACGAGCCATCAAACGGCGCAGTTGTTGTCGGTAAAAACCGTACGATACCTGTGATCTGTACTTGTAAAGTGAAAATTTGTATTCAAGGGTACACACCGAGTGTCACGTTGAAGGTACTCAACCTTCTTGACCCATTTGACGTAGGGCTAGGCGACCCCTGGCTCCGTGACAACAAGGCACTAATGTGCTTTCAATCAAAGCGTTTGATCCTCCGAAAAGGACAATGCCACTTTACGTTGATTTTGAGTACGGAATTATCACCGACCCGACTCAAAGTCCATGCCAGCTTGTCTGCAATACAGGTCAAGAGACGTATTTGACAAGGTTGTCGATACTTCTTGGCTGAGCTACAAAACGTTGAGGACGACGTGACGAAAGACACGCCACAAGAGATCAGATCTCTATTGGCGGAGTTCTCGGATGTATTCCAAGACCCATCGGCTGGGCTTCCACCAGAAAGACACATGGACCACACAATTTCGCTGCAACCGAAGGTGACTCCTCCGTTCAGACCCATGTATCGCTTTAGTCCTGCAAAAAGGCAAGAGGCCGAACGCCAAATCAAAGAGTACCTTGCAAAGGGGTGGATTGAGCCCAGTAGCTTGCCGTACGGTGCGCCGATCCTTTTTGTGAACAAAAAGGACGGTGGTTTACGCATGTGCGTGGATAACCGGACGTTGAACAAGCTGACGGTGAAAAATCGATTCCCCTTATCGCGGATTGAGGACCTTTTTGACCAACTCCAAAGCGCAAAACTATTTTCGTCCTTGGATTTGTCATAAGGGTACCATCAAATCCGCATCACGGAAGATGATGTGCCCAAAACCACGTTTCGAACACACATGGGACACTATCAGTTCCGAGTGTTATGCTTCGGGCTTACGAATGCCCCGGCAACCTTCCAAGGAGAAATGAACCAAACATTCGCCAAGCAACTCGGACAATTTGTCTTGGTTTACGTGGACGACATCCTGGTTTTCTCCAAATCAATAGAAGAGCACATAAAACATCTGCGCGAAGTTCTTGCAATCCTTCGGGAACAAAAGTTCTATGCAAAAGTGAGCAAGTGCAAGTTTGCACAAGATGAACTCGAATACCTTGGACACATTGTCGGCAAGGATGACATCCGTATCGACCCACTAAAGGTCCAAGCCGTTGTGGACTGGCCACGTCCCGAGAATGTTGGGCAGATTCGGTCTTTCCTCGGTCTTGCAAACTACTTTCGACGGTTTATGCAAGGGTATTTGACCCTGGTAGCACTGCTAACGAGGCTCAAGTGAAAAGACGTTCGTTGGGAATGGACATCTGACTATGAGAACGCTTTTCTCAAGGTCAAAGAGCTCCTATCCACGGTGCCCGTCCTAGCTCTTCCGGATCCATCGCAACCGTGGGAGGTTTGATGTGATGCGTCGATAGTAGGAGTCGGAGCCGTCCTTATGCAGAACGGTCACCCAGTTACTTATGAGAGCCTGAAGCTCATTCCCGCAGAAACGCGGTACAGGACTGGGGATCAAGAGCTTCTTGCGGTAGTACACACTTTCAAGGTGTGGCGTTGCTACCTCGAGGGTGTTGAAGGGGGAGTGAAGATCGTGACCGACCATTATCCATTGGTGTTTTTCCAAACGTAACCGAATCTGTCAAGACGGCAGGTGCGTTGGAGTGAATACCTGAGTCCATTCTCGTTCACATGGGAATATCGGCCAGGACGCATCAATGTGGCCGATCCACTAAGCCGACAGCCTTTGGTAGATAAAGCAACCACCAAGGTCAGTGGGTGTTTTATGGCCATTGCAACAGCAACAGTACAACCATCAGATCCCCGTGCACCTCTGCGGCAACCACCACGAGAGATTATCCATGACAACGGTTTTGTCAACAAGATCTAGATGGGATACTGTGTAGATTCTTGGTTTCAAGACTCTCAACATGTGGACAAGTACGGCTTGGAGGAGGCCGTAGGAATATTTTGGCACGGAGAACAAGTTGTTGTGCCAAACTCGGGAGACCTTTGAGCAATGGTTATCTCCCAGTTCCACGACCCGCCGATCGCAGGTCATGTGGGACCTCGAAAGAACGGACAGGCACTATCGGACCACTATTGGTGGCCAGGGTGGAGTTTGATGTCCGTAAGTATTGCATGACATGCGACCCATGTCTTCGGAATAAGGCTAGCAACAAGAAGCCTGCTGGACTCCTCCAACAACTTCCCATTCCTGGGACTCCATGGGAGTGCGTCAGCATGGACTTCATTGCTGATCTTCTAGACACGGCCCATGGCCATGATGCAATACTAGTGGTTGTGGATCTTTTGACGAAGATGACACAATTCATTTCTACAACCACTGACGTGATCGCAGAGGAGACCACTTGTCTCTTCTTTGAGGGTGTCGTAAAGTACCACGGCTTGCCGTTGCACATTATCTCCGATGGAGATCAAAAACTTGCTAGTAAGTTCTGGCAAAAGATGCATGAATACTTTCACAGTGAGTCGCAAATGTCGACAGCGTTTCACCCTCAAACTGAAGGACAAACAGAGCGCATGAATCGCACTCTGGAGCAGATGCTCCGCATTTACGTGGACCCTGCCATGCATGATTGGGAGGCATTCCTAGCACTGGTAGAGTTTGCGGTGAACAACTCGGTGAACGAGTCCACACAGTTCACACCGTTTGTATTGAATAGTGGTCGGCATCCAGTGGTATCCTCTTTATTGGTGAAGAGTGGGAGTACAGGAGGGCAGGTTCCTTCCGCTCAAGCCTTTACCGAGCGCATCGACTCCTTGTTACAGGAGGCAAAGGGTCACCTTCAAGTAGCTCGGCAGCGACAAAAGGCATATGCCGACAAAGGTCAATGGGAGGTCTCGTTTGACATCGGTGACAAAGTGCTGCTTAGCACTAAAAACCTTCGGCTGAAGTCGCCAGGGGCAAGAAAACTTCTCTCAAAGTGGACTGGGCCGTTTCCCATTGTAGCACGCATCGGGCCAGTGGCATACCGATTGCTACTTCCGCCGAGTATGAAGATACATGACGTGTTTCATGTGAGCCTGCTGGCTCCATACACGGCACAAGGAACCGTTCAGCCACCGCCAGCCGTCCTGGCTGCCAACGGCCAATACGAGGTCCTTCGCGTAATCTAGCACCAAGGGCGTACTCTTTGGTCGTGCGTTGTTAGGGAGTACCTCGTTCATTGGGCCGGTTGTGGACCTGAACATAATTCATGGGAGCCCGAATCTCGGTTGTCCATAAGGGTGGTCAACGAGTACTAGAGCAAGCTTGCAGCTTGCACAGATTGACGCGTGGAAGGAGGTACCACCTGAACGCGGAAAAAAGTGAACAACATTCCCACAGGGCAGCATTCATGGACAGCGACCATAGGAGGTTGGGGACGCCCAACATGGTTGTCCCACGGACGCTCCAGCCTAAAGGGGGCAGGCCGCTAGCCGTACTGACCTACAAGCTACAGCTTAGGTCTAAGTACCATGCACGTGTTCATGTCTAGCTGGTGATTGAAATCATTAATTTTCTTTCACAATGTTGATGACTCACTGACTAACAATCCTACATGTTGTTCATGAACTGGGACGGTTCATAATAAGTGGGGAGGAATGTAGCGGGAGGGCCAGTTCGGCCCTCCCTCCTCGATGAAGCCAGGGGTGGTTGCACAGCACCCCTTGCGTCAGCGAGGGCTGGCCGGCGGCCAGCACTTCGCTGGCCACCGGCCAGCTCGCTGCCGGCCGGCTGGAAAGCCGGCGGCCGGCCAAGTGACCGGCCGGCCACCGGCCGGCCAGCCACCAACCGCCGATCGCGGCCTCAGCCCGATCGGCGGCTGAGAGGCCACGAGGGCCTCGAGGGCGAGGCCTCGTGGCCTCGTGCCCTCGCCCCCCTCGCCCGCCTTGCAAAACAAGCAAGCGAGGACGAGGGATAGGGGGAGCGAGGGTGAGGTTGAGAGAAAGCTGGCACAAAATCGCTAGCGTGCCTCGTACGCGACGATTTCACGCCAGAACGGCAAAACGTAAATCGAAGTTTGTTCTCGACTAGATTTGACATAAAATAAACGGAATAACTCGTGCGAACACACGAGTTTGAGGTAAAAACCCCCAGTTAGGGTCCCAAAACCAGGGGTTTGGTTAAAACCGGAAATGGGCCTCCGGAGACTCAAAATATTCGAGTCTCCCTGCTTTGGGTCGTTGATGACGATTGCCCCTCAGTCTTGCGAAGGGGGTAAATCCTTGACGCGGACTGAGAACGCCATTCTGCGAACTCCGACGACAACTTCAGTGTAGGAGCTGGAGACTCGACCCATTACATGGTTGCATAAAAACTGGGATGATGGCTTGTTCGGATCAAAGCTGACCAAGTGGGAGATACTTTACCAGCCCTCTTTGTGAGCAGCCCTATGCTCCAGACACTTCCACCATTAGAGTTTCTAGCCCTGTAATATTTTGCATCGGACGCAGTTGCGTCCCGTCTCTTCGTGGCTGATACGATCGTAACTGGTTTCTTCTCGTTGCGCGCGTTGTCTCCATGTCCATGAGTACCTTATTGCTTGTGGCTTGTCCAATCGCAACTTGAAGCATTGTGTATTTGGATGTCTTTTCCTTCCGTGTTTTTTTCTAGGTGAATTTGACAACGAACCATGAATCTCCCCGAAGAAGTGGAAGGAGCCGAACACAAAACGTAAGGAAGGCTTTGTGTTATTGAACATGGATGATGCTTGTGCGTTCATTGCGGACTACACCATGGAAAACCGTTTCGAGTTCAAATGGCTATCCAATAAGCGTGAGTGCTTTATTTAACATGCGTGGATACCAAAGTTAAGGGGTACCCTCAGCTGGTTCGAGCGCTTATGAGCAGCAAGTTCGACATCCATGCCTTGACGGGAGGGTAACATCAGTTTACTTTTGACCTTGCCGCTGCAACACATCATGCAACTGTTGGTGGAGTTCCACCAAATACTCCAGATGTTGCAACTCGCATGGAGTAAGACCGTGAGGGGCCGCCTTGAGAACAATGAGATGGCGAGGAGGAAAACTACAAGGATGATAGGATTGATAGTCATGTCTCTTATATCTCATTTATTCCTTTGGATGATATTGGTGAGGAAGTAATGGAGGTTGAACAAGTTACGGCCTGGTGGAGAAAGAGAGAGGATGGACGGAGACGTACGAGGAAACCTAGATAAATTAGACGAATGTAAGTTACATTTGGCCTTTACAAGTTCACTTCGTATGCATCTATACATTTTCCTTCATCTCTCATTTCGATGTTCATGTCATTCATCTACATGAATCAGATAGAGTTTTTTTAGACAACATTCTAACATCACAATGACTAACGAATGCACATTTAGATTGGAAGGATTTAGCTAGACACTTGAGTTTGAGCATACTTCAATTTTGGACGGACACACTCAAGACATAAGGCGGTGTTCGGGTTTGGTAGAGGTGTCGGCGTTAAGTATCTGAGCTATGCAAATCAATGACGGGTGGGCAGAATAAAGGGATTGTCTTCCTTAAGACAAAGAGTGGCTGGTTGGATGTGGCAATGATGATGATGTCTTGTCACATGATGATATGCGCAATCGGCCAGGGAAACTGATGCATCTCACTTGTGACATCATATAGTTTCTCCTGGGTTTTAATCTTGAATTATTTGAAGAACATAAGTTTCCTACCTTCTCTTTGTAACAACCATTGATACAATGTTTAGTTTTCCATTTCTCTCCATCATCACTTGCATGAGGATAGTGCATCGTGCTTGGGGTACAACACATTTCAGGAGTATGTGTGGATTCTACATCAACAAGATAATGAAGGGAACCAAGTATAGTGACTCCCACCAAATAGCCATGTGTAAAGGTTACATCACAACTTTGGTGAACACCGCTACGTACCTTGCATAACGTCCAAACATGTGGAATAGCAAGGTCATGATCATTAACAGAAAGCTTGAATGAAAAGGAAAGGCATAAGTTGTTTTGTGGCCACATTTTTTACATCAAATGGAGATATTTCAGCAGTGTTGACGTTACATTCCACAGAAAAGAAAGAATTCATACACTAAGTAGCCAATACACTGTGGTGCTATCACCCACAATATGGAGATCATGCATGGAGACAAGCTTCAATTAAACAAATACAACTATCCTTCACCATTTTTTTCTACTTCATTGTGCAAGAAAATTTGCATGTATAGCTTAGTATGCGGTGTTAACAAGTGCAGATAGTGAACATGCAATGTCCTTTCAATACTATGTTCTTTTCTTAAAAGAAAATGATACTAATGTGTCTTCTAGATGTAATATTGTAGTTGAATGAATGTAGTAATCTATGACAAGTCATCCATGTAGCCTTGTATAATGTGTCAATGTTTAGACAAATGTCACGTGCAAAGGATAGCAAGCTGTATATTTTATTTCCGAGAAAGAGAAAAGCATTACAATAACGTAAAGAGAACTTGTAACATAACTTTATGTCCCAATAAATGAAATGGCAGTAAAAAATCATCCGTCCTATTCAAAACTGTGGACACATGACAGATTACACCAAGATCAAAGGATGCCACTCCGGTAGGTAGAAGAGCACGCAGGCATGGAGTACCAGCTTCTCAATGTAAGGACACGATGTATGGGTCGTTGATAACTTTCATGTTGTATCCCACATGCGCTTAATCTGAGCCCATTCTGCCACCGCTAATTCGTAGTCCGTAGAGCGATGTGGAAAACTGATGGTCCCCGAAGGAATTACTCGTGGTTGTGATAGACTTCTCCAACCCTCCAAATCTAGCAAAGGAGCATTCTCTACAAGAGGTGACATGTATACCAATCGTTTACTCTAGACAAGAGAGTGGGTGCTACTAGACGCTTTTGTCCATAGACGTACAACAGAAAATACCAACTAACAATGTGCCACTTTGCCACTAGACAACGTATGACAACTTTTGCTTAAAATTGATGAACAGTAACACTCGTAAGCAAGATCCATGAGGTGCGGCCGACTGCACACCAAGACTATAGGTGCATTTATGCTGGACATCCCGCGCCAATACCCATACCACGTGTTTAACATTCAGACAACCCAGACACACGATGGATACCATTTCTTTCAAGACCAAAAACAAAAACAACCTTGGAGTATTGGGTATATTAGTTATCATTTTGTTTTTTCCTTAAGACATGGCTTTATGCCATATGTGATAGTGTGACGGTGATCATTCCACAGCACAAGGAGACGATGGGATTCAGCTAAATCATTGGTTAAGCTAGATTATCCAAATATATAGATATTGTATTGTCAGGCATATCCCCTCATGTTTTCACTTTGAGTATAATTCTTGTTATTTTGTCCTATATCTAGGTGTCTTTGACTTTTCAAGGACATATCCTAAAGCACATACAAAAAATCGGTAACATGCATCTTTCCCCACCATTGAAGTCAGTATGCACATTTAGCAAAATGACCATAGTCCGAACTTGGAGATTTGGATGGATGTGTCGTCAAAAATGGAAAGTCACCGCATCAGAGCCTTAATGAAGATAGAACACCATCCAAAACAAGGTTAGGAAGACTCCTTGTGTTTGTTTTCTCTATAGTTTAACCTATGTCTATGTATGTCAAAACTTCTATGAACCGGGCTTAGATTGCCATAATGAAGGAAAGGAGTGAACAAAACATGATATTTTTTAGTTATTTCACAGGTGATTCTCCCACATAAGAATGAATTAACTTATGAACACATGGGAAAGATACATGTATTCTAAGTGAATGTACCTCTCTGTACGACACATCATATGGAGATAGACTCGCTATCCTATTCCACGATCAAATCTAAGATGGCACAAAACCATGATAAAATCACATAAATGAAAGGCATTTTCTCTTGTTATTGGCATCTCGACAACTTCACCAGGAAATACATGATTTCCATCATTCTTTCTTCACAATGAACAAATTGTGAAAAGGATGATAAGAAATCAGAACTCGAATCATGAAGCAACTACATAGCTTCAGAAGGCGTGGCGACCAATGACAAATTGAACAAAGGAAGGGTTCTTCGCAGGAGGGGGGCTGGTCATTCATCCCCACTAAAACTTTAGTGTTGAAATTGTGTGAGCTCACTGAGGCATTCCAATGTTAGGCTCTAACATTTGTGTCACATGTGTCGTTGGTGTTTTGAGACCAACCGTGACAGAGCTACTCCTGGCAATAAGGACATAAATCTCCAATGAAACTCTCTTCAGGTGATATGATTCCAAAACATAGTTTTTTTCTCCGTGTCTTTAGTAGAAGTATCGCGCGCCTAGCTTGGTGACAGTTCAAAATCTATCCTATTGTTCTTTGGATTTGTATATTATATTTCTATGAACTACGTGCTCCTTCATTTTGTATAGATTTACATGTATGATCATTTCCTTGAGCACATTTGTGTGATTTTGCAAAGTGTGTGCTCGTTGAATTCAAAGAACAATTTGGATAAAGATTTTACTCTTCCTTGATTTTGCACATCATCGTATCGGCTGTTTGGCTCTCGGTGCCCTGGCACGGTGGACTTTTGTATTGTCGGTTCACGTAGAGAGAAGCGTGAATTCGTGTGTCCGTTGGAAAATCGTGCATCTCTAAGACCTTTTAGTGTCAGTCTTGTGTAATTGTCTTGGCCATCCATCAATCGTTGACCAGGAAATCACCTGAGTTGTTAATAACATTATCATCACGGACCAATTCGACCAAATGGTGTCGCCAAAGTAGCGTATGCGTCATTTAAGCCCAGTTTGGATGTGTGCGATTGAGGCACAAGCCTGAAGAACGACTAGTGTGTCATCTCAGGAAACCAGTGGCATTGACCTTCAATGATTCATATCCTCCAATGGAACATGCTTTGATTGTTAGTTCCCCTCATGAAAGCGATGCCCAATCCACCAATAAGGGAGCTGCACACTCCCCTTGTTGGTTCTGTCGTCATCATCCAATACCCTCCATGGCAGCTATCGCACGACATCCATGCCTTGACGGGAGGGTAACGCACGAGAGCTGATCCTTTGCCTACTACTATGGGATCCTGTCCTTTTATGCTTACCAAGGGGACAGCAAAGGTCGCGGAAGAGCATCTAAAGAAGCTTTCTCAATGCCCTCTCCCCACAAGAGGCATGGTGCTTGGAACACTCCACATCAAGGAGCCGATATCGGTGCTGCCTCCATGTAGTGACAAAGATAGCGTTGCTACTAAGAGCAGTCATGTAGATTATTCGCCCTCCTCCTCTAGCATCCGAGCCTTTAACGATTCCATGGATACCGCATGCAACGCCATCATCCCTTTCTCCCATACGACGACATTGGCTTCAACATCCAATAACAAACAACGACGTCAAATGCACCATGCAAGTTTCTTTGAAAGTGGGCATGTCCCAGCCATCTACCACATTTGTGAATGTGCATACGACCATGTATGTTGCCATGAACCATTTGAAATGTGCTTTGTCCATCCTTGATATCATGGATGTCAACCCGCTGGTGGTTAACCCTATGACGGCATGGTTTGTACCAGACATGAATATTTTTCATGATCAGTATGTCCATGCTCCCACTACTCCATAAAGATCGATCCCTTATCCTCCATGAACAATAACAAGCAACAACACAAAAACAAGGGTAGAAACAGCTTGGATGGCTTCTCAACTAGAGATCATTAGTGAACTCAAGGACGCCCTTAGGAAGGCATTATGCAGCATAGAAAGAATTCAACACCAAGAGAATCCGCTGTGAGATCGAGGGTACCATCAGCCATCACGCCCTAGAAGATCTTGCAAAACTTGGTGAACAAGCGTTGGAAAGATCGTGGGTACGGAAATTTGTCACCAAAACTCTCAAACGAGAATTAAGATTGGGGAACACAGGTGCCCAAATGGTGCCTTGGGACTGGGAGGATAAGGTGAAGATTTTTACATGCAAGCAGCCTTAAAAGGTGACCGGATTTCCCCAAAACTTGGGAAAGAGAACATCGAAGGTCAAGTCAGATGGCCGTAATGCCCGTGATGTGGTGGCCTAAGCACGAAAAACATAGTTTGTGTGTGTGTGTGTGTGTGTGTGTGTGTGTGCGNTGAACAAGCGTTGGAAAGATCGTGGGTACGGAAATTTGTCACCAAAACTCTCGAAAGAGAATTAAGATTGGGGAACACAGGTGCCCAAATGGTGCCTTGGGACTGGGAGGATAAGGTGAAGATTTTTACATGCAAGCAGCCTTAAAAGGTGACCGGATTTCCCCAAAACTTGGGAAAGAGAACATCGAAGGTCAAGTCAGATGGCCATAATGCCCGTGATGTGGTGGCCTAAGCACCAAAAACATAGTTTGTGTGTGTGTGTGTGTGTGTGTGTGTGTGTGTGCGCGCGCGCGCGTGCTTGCGCGTGTGCATGCGTGTACTAAGAACATAAAATCATAAGTGAACATGCACGACTTTGAAGGAATTTATCATGGTAAGGATAAATGTTTTTTCTTCATCGTGAAAGACACATACTTCCCCTTGTTTCTTGTTTCTTACACGTAATGACACACTACATACCCAACGTGATTTTTTGTTTCTAAGATTATTTGGAGCAATATTTTGTTTTAGGGGGAAAAGGTGAAATGCATTTTGCATCATTATTCGTCGCTCCCTCTTTTTACTCATTCACCAAATTTATTTTCCCATGGATGATCATATCATAATAATTTATTCACAGGTGATTAATTGAATAATTTTTAATTTAGAAACATGTATTGATTTTTTATATGTATCAACTCTAAAACAAATTCGTAATTCAAATTTCCTTCAAATCCTGTCTTTTTAATTGTAAGAAAAAATTTTATTTTTTATTTTTATTATAATTCAACTGTGATGAATGCAATCGCTGGCAGCATTCACTCTTGAAAAGCTTACGAAAGCATTTGGTTGCCAGGATGAGTAGTGACCAGGTGGGGTGTGGGCCAAGAGGTCCCAGTTCAAACATATCTTAATTTTTTGTGGTGTTCTCGAGAAGCTGTGTTGGGCGCACTGGCCAAGCACCACGTCGGTCGATGGCGCTGCAACAGCAGGGCTTCGAACTGGCGATCTACTGTGGCGGAATGCACCGGTATATCTACCGCTGCAACCCATGAGGACGTAGAGCTCAGCCCTCCGCCCTTTGCTGGGTCGCAGCTTGCTGCTGCGTAGCAGCCTTGGGCATGAGGTGAAGGATGATGCCGTCAGGAGCATTACACCTGCTGGTAATTATGCCCCTCCCGCTCTGCTGTGCCTCCGTGTGTTTGTCGCTCCGTTCCACCTTGCACATCAGCCGCAGCACGACAGCGTGAGCAGCACGCCTGCCCTGCAACTTCAAGGACTCCTCGCCTCGCCGGTCCGCGTTCGAGGGCAGGGTCGGTTTCACGTGGTTGCGGTGCGGTTGCAACCTTTGGAGAGGCTATGGCGCTGTCGTTGAGCACCCCGGCGGCCCATGTCGCAGATTCCGTCCTCTTGCGGAAGCAGTCCGACTCGCGGCTGCAGCTGCAGCGGCATTCAGTCGCGGCCACCGTCAGCAGCAAGCCCGCACACAGGCGGCAGAGACTGAGGTGCGCAAGGCGAATGCGTCACGAGCAGAGCGTTGGAACAGACCTTTGCCTTGCTGAACGCAGCAGGTGCTACAAGCTGAGTCACAAGCAGCAGCAGCTTCATGCTGATTTCGATCAATTCGAGGAAGAATCCGGCACTGACGCCGTCGTTGAGCAGAATTGTGCCCCTTCGTTTGGCAGCTTGTGGTGGCTGTCAGGGACGTGTCTGT
>SZWC01004887.1:86357-112746 GCA_023375785.1 Penium margaritaceum | reverse complement strand
TCCATGAAGGTCGGCTGTCAGTGGCCGAAATGGCGGCCCACCAATGAGCAGCCCGTCGAACTTCGTGCCGTTTGCACGTGGTGCGAGCCGGACTACTTTCAACGCGCTAAGTTCCAAAGCCACAATACGCGGACACATGGAAGGGCAATAGGCATAATCACTCTTCTATCCAATCCACGAGGAGGTTAGCGAAGTCCTACCATACAAAAAACTTCTTAAAATTCTCTGCCCAGACACTAAAATAAAGCATTCTGCCGTAACACTCGCTTCACCATGCACGATCGGTGGCATGCAACCCTAATCAAGCAAAGCAAGGTGAGGCATGTCTACCCCCCTCGTGAGTCTCGCTCCCGCAAGAGAATCGCAAGTGAGCGATGACCTGTTGTTTTCGGATTAAGAAGTAATATCTTGAATGATGTTCGTATGTAAATTTTTAACGTGTGAACGAGACCCGATATTTCAAAAGCACAACGCAGTGATGGACAAGAATGACCAAATCACTACGTTGGTATCCTTTTGTTTTTTGCGAAAAAATGGACAGATGCATTGTTTCTCTCCATCGAAGATATAGTAATATACAAACACAAGCAAAATACATTAAACGAAGTAAGAAACACGCTTGCAAGGGCGCATCCCAGTTGCCAGATGTGCAATATAACTCAACCTTAGGCGTCCTACTTGTATCCTTCTCGCCACCTCTCAATTGCATGCAAATGGCTCCACTTCGACAACGCTCTCTCCACAAACCGGAACGTGGACTAAAAAACGACAGTCAATGTGAAGGTGTTTTCATCAAAAACCATTGTTCTCTACGATTTGACAAAGACAAGTCCGCGTCATCAACAGTCTGACAATAGAAACAGAAACCTCTCTTCCCTTACACTACTATGTGGAGCATGTAGGTTTCTGCGCATCCCTCATTGTGCTTTGTTGTGTCCTCCCGGCTTGTGTACATCGGTGTGCACATGACTAACGGCGAGACTCGACGCTGATGGAGCGTCATCCGGTAGAGCCGACGCACGCTGAGGTCTACTCGCGGTTCGCTGGAGCCTCCTCTCCTCGGCGACGTGCTCAGCTCCATCGGCAGGCCTCCTCGGCGGTCACGCTGCTGGCGGTCACTGCCACCGCAATTGTTGTCGGCATGCGTCCAGCGCGTCCCGTCGCGTCTGCGTCGTCATGCCTTGCTTAGCGTCCATGTTGCATGCTGTATGACCCTGTTCAGCATCATGGACTACCGTAGGCGCTGCCTGGGTTCGGGCTGCCATAACTCTCTGCTACTATTTTTCTAGCTGATTCTGACCACACGAGTGCGTTCGCAGCATTGGTATTATGGTATGGTCCAGTTTTCAGGCAAAACGAACGACGCCCGGGTTTCGGGCTGTCGGTCGTCTGGCAGGCCTCACCGAGAAAACCTGCCAGCCTGAAAATAGAGTTATTTTCTGATTGGCTGTTGAACTGAGTAACAAGCTCTACAAAGCTGGGGGGAGGCTAGTTCTTGGAGGGGTCTCCCATTTTGTCTCATTCTTCATTCTTAATCAGTTACTATCAGTTTTCAGCTGCTTTCTGGCGCTAACTCTGGCGCGCTCGTTTCGGAGTAACAAACCCAGAGCTTCCAGACTTAGACTCTATAGCACCAGATTGAGGGGGCAGCTGACTTAAGCAATGAGCGTGGAAGCCCGCACACTGCATCAACAACGCTGCTACCCCAACCTGCTGCATAGACTTTCCATTTTGGTATCAGAGCCAGAGCGTAGCAGGAGCAGCAGAAGACTAGCGAACAGGTGCCAGACAACACCGGCGGACTCCCATACGCGCCAGTGCGGGGGAAATGCTGCCGGATTTTTTCCGACAGCATTGACCCTCCTGGTGGCGGCGTCAGATTTTTTCCCACGGCCACTGGGCCAGGGGAAATGCAGCCGAAGTTTTTTCGTCAGCACTGACCCCCACGCGTGACTCGAGGAGGTGAGCGGCAGGCGGCGTCTGACATCTGTGGGCGACGACGTAAGCGTCACCCAGGTGTAGTGACTAGCACCACCAGCAGCAGCAGGCAGAAGCAGCAGCTCACAGCAGCCCCCAACAACAACAGCGTGCAGCAGCAACAGCAGCAGTAGTAGCGCGCAGCAGCAGCCAGCTGCAACAGCAACCCTCTGCAGCAGCAGCCCGCAGTAACAGCCCGCAGCGGTAGCAGGCAGCAGCCGTAGCACGCAGCAGCTGCAGCACCGTGCAGCAACAGCAACGGGCTGCAGCAGCTGCTGCAGCGAGCTGTAGCAGCTGCTGCAACGAGCTGTAGCAGCGGCCAGCTGCAACAGTAGCAGTAGCAAGCAGCAGCTGGCAGGTGCCAGCCGCGGCTATTGCTGCTCGCTCCTCAAAACGAGCAAGCAGCGAGCAGTAGCCCGTTGCTCCCAGCGAGCAGCAGCTCGCTGTTGCCAGGCGAGCAGCAGCCCGCTGCTCGCAGCAGACAGCGGGCTGCTGCCTGCTGTGATAAGGAAAAAAAAACAAGAAAAGGGGAACAAAAAAATCTCCCACCCTCGCAGCTCGCTACAGCAGCCCGCAGCTGCAGCAAGCAGCTGTTGTAGCACGCACCAGTTACAATAATGCTCAGCAGTAACAGTTAGCTGCAGCAGCCATAACATCTGTTGTAGCTCGTAGCAACAACAGCTATAGTTGCAACTGTAGTAGCAACAGCAACACCAGCAGCAGTTGCAGCAACCACAGCAGCAGCAGCAGCAACAACAACAACCAGCAACAGTAGCAGCAGCAGCAGCAACAACAGTTGTAGAAGCGACAGCAGAAGCAGCTGCAACAGTAGCAGCACCGGCAGCAGCAGCAGTAGCAGCAGCAGCATCAGCAGCAAGCAGTAGCAGAGGCAGCAGCAGCAGCAGTAGTAGTAGCAACAGTAGCAGTAGCAGCGGCTGTAGCAGTATCAACACCAACAGCAGTAGCGGCGACCCCAATATCCGCCGCTGCTAACGTCAGCACCCCTCTGCTGACGTCACTGTTGACGTCACTGTTGAAGTCATCAACACACACAAAAACAGGAAGAGGGGGAAAAGGGGAAAGGGGGAAGGCCAAAGGGGTGGGTAGACTCCCCACTGCTCCAATCTCCTACTGAT
The DNA here is from genome assembly GCA_023375785.1 of Penium margaritaceum. Taxonomy (NCBI): domain Eukaryota; kingdom Viridiplantae; phylum Streptophyta; class Zygnematophyceae; order Desmidiales; family Peniaceae; genus Penium; species Penium margaritaceum. The sequence continues at coordinate 109,633 of SZWC01004887.1, read as the reverse complement.
ATCAGCAACACAAAGACAAAAACAAGACAAGGGACACTAAGGCATGGTTGGTAGTCCCGGCGAGGAGGGGTCCTCCTCTGGTTGGGGGACCCCTACCCCTCCTTTCTTGCAACGACTGCTACAGCAGCAACAGTAGCCACAGCACCCACCACCGTTGCAGCAGCAGCAGCCGCCGCCGCTGCAGGAGCAGCAGCTGCCGCCGCCGCAGCAGCATGAGGAGCCGCCGCCGCCACGGCAACAGCAGCTGCCGCCGCCGCACCAGCAGCAGCCGAATCAGCAGCAACAGCAGCCGAATCAGAACCAACAGCAACCGCCGCCGCCTCAGCAGCAGCAGCCACCGCCGTTGCAGCAGCAACAGCCGCCACCTCTATAGCAGCAGCCGCCGCCGCTGTAGCAGCAGCAGCCGCCGCCCATACAGCAACAACCACTGCCGCTGCAGCAACAGCAGCCGCCGCTCCTACAACAACAGCAGCAGCAGCAGCCCAGTGGTAACGTTGGCAGCAACCCTGGCCCAATTGCTGCTCTTCAGCAACAACTCGCCGCCTTGACACAGCAGCTTGCAGCGCTACAGCCAGTCGCCTCCCACATCGCCACCAGCGCGCTACCGTCGTTCATCCCTCCAGGGCACGCTAGCCCCACAGTGTCTGCCGCCACGTACTACCTAGCTCAGCAGCAGACTCAGCGCCAACGGCAGACAGTGACCTCCGTCCTTGGCCCCACTCTGGGTACCGACCGTAGGCAAAAGGACTTTGAGACACCACCGCAACCGCTTCAGGCCGGCGAGCAGTTCCGGAGCTGGGAACTCAGCTGCCGGATCTGGGCGCAAGGTGAGGGTCTGTGGGCCTACTACACCCTCCCTTACGACTCCACCTAGGCCGATCAGCTATATGACGCTGGTCGCGCCGTCCGCGCCCTCGTACCAGTCGCCCCCCAGCTTCCCGCCTTGCCCTGGAGCCCTTCCTCGGCGATTTCACCGCTGGTGACATCCCTGACCCTACAGCCGCATGGCACATCCTAACCAAACCCCATCGCCTGTCCAGCGATGCTGAGATCAGCCGTCTGCTCCGGGAGTTCAACTCTCTGCACATGGGGGAGACCGAGACGGTCAATGCCTACTGGTAGCGGGCAGAGGACATCCTCCGTCGACTCGGCAAATCTTCTTCTCCCCCTCTGTCCGCGCTCCTCACCATCAAGCGCAGCGCCACCAGCGCATACGCGGACGTCTTCGTCCACTACCCTCAGGATGTACTCTCAACCATGGAGGCCCAGGGCACTCTCATGCCCTGGGCATATGAGCGTTTCCTCCGCATTGAGGAAGCTCGCCAGGAGTCCTAGCTCCATCGCGCGGAGGCCCTTGCATCACCTACCATTGCCGCCCCTGGAGTTGCCTCCGTGGCCGTTGCCCCCCCCGTCGCAGCTACCCCATCGCCCTCGGGGAAGAAGAAGAAAAGCCAGAACAAGAAGGGCAAGGTTCCATCGCAACAGCAGCAGCAGCAGTCATCGACCGGTTCCAGCGATAGCGGCTCGGTCTGCCACAACTGTGGCCAGCCCAGGCACGGGTGGTACACGTGCCCTCTCCCGATAGACAAGGCCCGCGTCATCGCCACCATGCGACGACAGTGGGAGCGCCGCCTCGCCTCTGCCGCTGTCGCTGCTGCTGGTCCTACCACTCCGACCTCGTCTAGCAGCTCTGCCACTCCGATTGCTCCGCCTATCCTGCAGACACCCGCACCGCAGCAGTACTACCCGCCGTAGTAGTACCCTCAGTCGTCGGCACCTCCGCTTCCTTCGTCGGCTCAGCCCTCCTACTACCCGGGCTCCAGCACCGTCACTATGCATTCCGTCTCCACTCCTGGGCCGTCATCCCGAGAGCGTCGGCTGGAGCAGTTCATCGCGCTCCAGCTTGGCCTCCCTCACCCTCCTGCCCAGGGAAGTGCGAGTTGCGTCACCTCCTTCCCTCCGGCCCATCCCTGCATGACTGAGACTGAGCTGCAGTCGTGTCCTGTTCCCTCGTTTGTCTCATCATCTCCCGTGATCTCCCCCACCCCACTCCTTGACGATATTGCATGGCTTGACGACTGGCAATCTCGTTTCGCGCCTCCTTCCACCGTGTCCGCGTCCCTCGCTTGCTGGCATGTGACCGTGACTGATCTGGCGACCCCTGTCCAGGACCCTGCTGAGACTTGTATCATCGACTCGAGCTCAGCCTCCTGTCCGTGACTACCCTTGACCGCATGAGCATGGACGTTGTGCACTCACGTGGTGTTGGCACTGTGTCGTTGCGTCCGTCGAGTCTTGTCGTCCTACACGCCACCGCCTGTGGCAACTTGTGGCACGTTCCCCGCCTCTCGTCCTCCCCTCCCTTCTCCTCCCCGTCGGCTGCGACCGGTCATGTGTTAGTTACCAGCATGCTTTCTCCTCAGCACACCCGCCTCTTGCACCGCCGCCTTTTCCACGTTCACTTTGCCGCAGTAGAGAGCATGCTCCACACCCAGCCGGCCAAGGGCCCTGATACGGAAACTTTCCCTCTCCCGTGCCCCACTGAGTGCATTGACAGTGCTCAGGGGAAGATGCATCGGTCTACGTACCCCCTATCTTCCTCCCGTGCGTCCGCCCCCCTTAACCTTGTCCACTCGAACGTCATGGGCCCTCTCCCCACCGAGTCCGTCGGTGAGCATGGCTGCTATGTCCTCACTCTTACGGACGACTACTCTCGCTACCGTTGGGTCTTCTGCCTCAGGCAGAGGAGCGATGTCGCCCGAACCATTTAGGACTGGCTTGTCCTCGCGGAGCGCGAGTGTGGCCGCCCCCTTCACCGCTTTAGCTCCGATCGCGCTGGCGAGTACTTGGGTGAGGCCACAACGTTTCTCGCCTCCCGCGGTATCCGCCATGAGACGTCTGCACCCTACATACCCGCCCAGAACGGCGTCTCCGAGCGGTGGAACTATACCATGGCCGACGCCGTCCGCACCATGCGGGTCGAGTCCGGTCTCTCCGATGGCTTCTATTTTTAAGCCATGGCCTACATGACCTGGGTCTGGAACCGGGTTCCCCACGGTCCCCTTTCCCGCAAGTCCACGCCCTATCAGCACTGGTGCGGTCGGCGTACTGAACTCCGCCCGGCTCGCATCTGGGGTTGTGTAGCCGTTGTGTGGTTGTCCACCCCACAGCAGGGCGGCAAGCTCACCCCCCGCGGACGCCCCTGCACCTTTCTCGGCGTGTCTCGTCAGTCCAAGGCCTGGCGCTTCTGGGACCCATCCCGACACTACATCGTCGAGTCCCGCGATGCCCTCTTCTTTGAGGACCTGTTTCCCCACGACCTCATCCGCTCCGGCTCGTCCGTGTCCCTCCCGTCGCGTGGGAGAGTGGTGAGTCCATCCTCCGTCCTGTCGCTTCTGGGTGACACATCACTCCGTCCCTTCGGGCTGGCAGCCCAAGCCGCGTCCGCTGGCCCCTCCGAGCCGGCAGCCCCAGTCGCGTCTACTGGCCCCTCCGGGCCGGCAGCCCCAGTTGCGCCCGCTGGCCCCTCCGGGCCGGCAGCCCTAGTCGCGTCCGCTGGCCCCTTCGGGCCGGCAGCCCCAATCGCGTCCGCTGGCCCCTCCGAGCCAGCTGTCCCAGTCACGTCTACTGGCCCCTCTGGGCCGGCAGCCCCAGTCGCATCCGGTGGCCCCTCCGGGCCGACAGCCCCAGTCGCGTCCGCTGGCCCCTCCGGGCCAGCAGCCCCAGTTACGTCCCCTGGCCCCTCCATGCCAACAGCCCCAGTCGCGTCCGCTAGCCCCTCCGGGCCGGCAGCCCCAGTCGCTTCCGATGGTCCCTCCAGGCCGACGGCCCCAGTCGCGTCCGCTGGTTCCTCCGGGCCAGCAGCCCCAGTCGCATCCGCTCGCTCTTCCGGGCCAGCAGCCCTAGTCACGTCCGCTTGTCCCTCCTGGCCGGCAGCCCCAGTTGTATCCACTAGCCCCTCTGGCCCAGCAGCGCTTGTTCCGTCTGCTAGCTCCTCCGGACCAGTAGCTTTGTCCGCCTCCGTCGGCCCGTCAGACTCAGCACCATCTTCTGCCCGACCGCGCTACACACGTGGCCCAGGTGGCAGCCTCCGACCTCGGCCGACAGTGAGCGCACAGACCGTCGCTCCCCGTCCCGTGGCACCTTGACCCCCTGTGGCTCCACGTGTTTCCTCCACTCCCACGGTCGTGAGTGGGGACCCTGGCACAAAGGCTCTCGGCTTGACCACTTCTGCCATCATCGCAGACCTTCACTCGGGCTCTGTATTGGGATACGCCATGCTTCATCACGAGCATCGGCATGCTGATGTGGCTGCACTCGCACGCATCCCACCTGGGGCTCGTGATGCACACGCCCTCTCAGTCCGGTCCACAGCACGCCCGGAGGACCCTTCCACCCTACGCGAGGCTCGAGCCTCCCATGAGGCCACACACTGGGATGCTACCTGTGCCGAGGAGCTCGCTGCTATCCGACAGCACCACGTGTATGACCTCGTCAACCTCCCTCCAGGTCGGAAGGCCATTGGTGCCAAGTGGGTCTTCCGGCGTAAGTGGAAGCCTGACAAATCCTTGGACAAGTACAAGGCCCGTCTCACAGCAAAGGGGTTCGCTCAGGTCCCTGGGGTCGATTATGGCCAGATCTTCAGCCCAATTGGCCAGTTCTCCACTAGCCGGGCACTCTTCAACCTGGTTGCCCAGCACGGGTGGGAGTTGCATCAGATGGATGTGAACAACGCATTCCTCCATGGCTCACTGGAGGGTGAGGAGCTCTACATGACGCAGTCCCCGGGCTTCGACGACGGCACTGGGAGAGTTTGGATGCTGCAGAAGGCCCTCTATGGCCTGAAGCAGTCGCCTCGGTGCTAGAACCAGGAGATGAGCAGTACGATTCTCCGTGGCAGCCTCCAGCGCAGCACCGCTGACCCCGACTGTTGGTCAGCCCGCGAGGTCAGACCTTCGCCGCGATTCTGGTCTACGTCGACGATGTCCTCATTGCGTCGCCAAACGCAGCAGCCATCTAGCGTGTCAAGGACCTGCTGCATGCCGCCTACCAGATGAAGGATCTCGGGTCTGCCCGAGTCTTCCTGGGCATGGAGCTCCAGCATGATCGCTCCAAGGGCATCCTACACGTCCACCAGGCTGCCTATGTGCAGACCCTGTCCACTCGCTTCGCCGAGGACTTGTCCCTCGTGCCTAGCGCATCCTCACCCATGTCACCCGATGGCCAGATCAAGCTGAAAAGTCACAACCCAGCTGTTGTGGGGGAGCCAGTTGATGTGACCTTGTATCTGCGGGTCATCGGGTCACTGATGTTCCTGGCGACGACGACGCGCCCAGACATCGCGTTCGCCGTTAACCTCCTGGCCTAGTTCTCTCAGGAGCCACGTCACCTCCACTTCGAGGCCGCGATCCGAGTACTGCGCTATGTCGTCTCGACCCCTCGGCGAGGTCTCATGTTCCGCCGTCAGCCGTCCGTCATCGCAGTGGGCTACACCGACAGTGACTGGGCCGGCAGTCCAGACGGTAAGAGTCGCACTGGCTGGATTTTTCTGGTCGGGGGCACAGCTGTGTCTTGGCGTAGTGGCAAGCAGGGGTGCATTGCACGCAGCACTACTGAGGCTGAGTACGTGGCCCTTGGCTCAGGCGCGTGTGAGAGTGTGTGGCTGTGTAGTCTGCTGTCCGAGTTGCGTCAGTATGTCGCATCCATCACCTTGCATTGTGACAATGAGAGTTCCATGGCCATCGTCGATAATGACGGTGTGCATCACACATGCGCAAAGCACATCAATGTTGAGTATCACTATGTGCGTTTGTTGTTGCATGACGGCAGCATCAGCATCGTATGGGTTCAGACTACACGACAGCTGGCTGACTTCCTAACCAAGGCACTGAAGCGGGAATCGTTCAAGAAGGCTGTGAGTTCAGTCGGTGTGCGTCCGTGAGTTGCCCTCTTTGTCTCTGCCCGCGTCTCTACGTACCTTGGGGGAGCCTGGATGTTGAACGTTTCTCTGCCCGCCCATGTACACTACGCCTGTGAGTCATGGGGGAGTGTTGGTTTTTGCGCATCCCTCATTGTGCTTTGTTGTGTCCTCCCGGCTTGTATACATCGGCGTGCAGATGACTGACGGCGAGACTCGACGCTGATGGAGCGTCATCCGGTGGAGCCGACGCATGCTGGGGTCTACTCGCGGTTCGCTGGAGCCTCCTCTCTCCGGCGACATGCTCACCTCCATCGGCAGGCCTCCTCGGCGGTCGTGCTGCCGACAGTCACTGCCATCGCAATTGTTGTCTGCATGCGTCCAGCGCGTCCCGTCGCGTCTGCATCGTCATGCCCTGCCTAGGGTCCTTGTTGCATGCTGTATGACCCTGTTCGGCATCATGGACTACCGTAGGCGCTGCCTGGGTTCGGGCAGCCATAACTCTCTGCTACTATTTTTCTAGCTGATTCTGACCGCACGATTGCGTTCGCAGCGTTGGTATTATGGTATGGTCCAGTTTTCAGGCAAAACGGACGACGCCCAGGTTTTGGGCTATCGGTCATGTGGCAGGCCTCACCGAGAAAACCTGCCAGCCTGAAAATAGAGCTATTTTCTGATTGGCTGTTGAACTGAGGAACAAGCTCTACAGAGCTGGGGGGAGGCTAGTTCTTGGAGGGGTCTCCCATTGTGTCTCATTCTTCATTCTTAATAAGTTACTATCAGTTTTCAGCTGCTTTCTGGCGCTAACTATGGCACACGCGTTTCTGAGTAACAAACCTAGAGCTTCCAGACTTAGACTGTAGAGCAGCAGACTGAGGGGGCAGCTGACTTAAGCAACAAGCGTTGAAGCCCGCACGCTACATCAACAACGCTGCTGCCCCAACCTGCTGCATAGACTTTCCATTTGAGCACCACACCGTGGTCGGAACACAGCTGACCTTGTCCAAAACGGATGATTGTGCAAGGAGAAGGAGTAAGAAACGTGGAGGGAGTCGAGTGACAGTCCTACGAGGTGGTACTCGCTACTCGGGTCCACCCATTGGCAGGCGAGGGAGAGCTCGCCGGCACTCGCACAAAAATAGGTCATGGGAAAACCTGCCCCATGTCACAACCTGCCCACAAAAAGGTTTTTGACACACTTTGTGCCTTTCTGAACTAACACGAACCCACAAGCAAGACTAAAGTAGGTCACAAAGGTATTGTAGTTCACAACAAACAAGCGCGGCAGTGGATTGTGTCGAGGAGAATTGTGACCTCTCCAAGAGGGGAGTAGCGATGACGTGAGTGTATCCTGAGGCTGCTCGCCAGCTATCGTACTTGCGTCTCCTCCCCCAGTCTCCCGTACTCTCTGCCTCCTCAGGGATCTGCAAGGCAATGGACCTGAGCTGAGAGGTCACAGTACATACAACAACAACACATATATCACAGCTAATGAAGTGCAAAACAGCCAAAACATATGCACGAGTGAAGAAAAAGGGCTAGGATTTCCATCAAATGAACGTTAATACAGATCTCTCCATCAAAGGACAATCAAAGGTCAAATACTTCGTAAGCTACGAGAATCATGTTTTTTTGTCTTAGGTGATTCGACTTGCAACTTATTTCTCCTAGTTGTCTGGCAACAAAACTTATCTACTATCGGTAGCTCCGATCTCTAAGGGCTAGTTAATCCCTTTGTCACCGATGATGCATCAATCTCTGATTTATTTCTCGAAACAATAGGTGAGGTGTTTCTTCATGAAATAGTGTTTCTGAAAGAACCATAGGTCTGTACTACACTTCTGAAACATTTCACGAGAAAACATAAGCCTACCCCAGGTCTAGTTAGTTAAGATGTTTGTTTCATGAACAAATGTTTTTTGCCGATGGGATACAAAGGGTCGTAACCCATAAACGGCCTGGTCTCTGTTCCGCCGCCCCCAACCTACAACACGATTGTCGCGGCCACTTTTTCCGCACTTGGAGGGAATTCCCCGGACTACCCCGGAATCCTCGCACAATGACAACCACTTTTAGGTCACTCCCCAAAACTTGTCGCGACGTGTTACAAACAATCCCCGACGATTCGAGTCTACAGTCGAAGTTCTTTCGAGCAACTTTGATAAGCCTCGTGAAGCTTAGATTCGATCTCAAAGCCCCCCGTCGAACCAACTAGGGACTTCTTGAGCCAGCGAATAAAAACACGGCATCACGTTACTCGATCCGCCGAAAGCCAAAACAGCTCGGCCACACCTCATTTTCTCGCTTTCACCATTTGTTTATACGTCGCCAAGCTTCGGCACTTACAACAACAAAGTCCACTTCTCAACAAAACCCAAGTGACACCAATCATGTGAAAAGTGACAAGCTTCGTTTCCAGCTGTGAACCACTTCACTTCCCCCGGAATAACACTTGGTATCGGAGCGCATCAGCCTGAGCGGAGCACAAGATTGATTTCTACATTCAGTCAAGACCCGCACGTCTCTTCAGGCGCATCTCCACCGACGCACGAAGCGAGTGCACCTGGTGACAGCAGCAGTAACCGCCGAATACACCGACGATGGCGGAAGGCACCCTGAAAGATACCTTCAGCCTCACCGGGGGAAATGATTGGATGATGGCAAGCACTTTGATTGGCGCAACCAATCCAGAGTCGGGCGTGCTTGACCTGCCAATCACGCCTGCACCACCGACTTATTCAACCCCATCAACGACACGAGAAAAGATCGCGGAGCAGGACGAATTGGCTGGCACGGATTGAAGAGTTCCAATGAATTCTTGTGGAACAAGTACAGCTGTACGCCGTCGAAACATGTGACTCAGAATCTCAAGAATCAGTACTCGCCGATCGGCCCCACATCGGCGGGGCCTCAAAATTTCCAGGTCTTCTGAAGTTGTTCAACTTGGAAAATCCCAAGGGACCAACAGTTAGGGTATTCGCGACGAGTTTGGAGGTAGACTTCACTGCTGCAGGGGTTCACTCCGACTAACACAAGACAAACCTCACAACCTCGCTTTTGCGGGGCACGGCTTTTAGTTGGTGGGCTGATCTCATGGCCATCCAACAGCAGCAATCATCTGTAGGCGCTGATCCAACGGCTAAGTCATCGCTGGCACTAGGTGTGCTATCTCTCGAACGGGTCCACCCAACATGGAAATATTCGACAACACCCCCATCCAACTGGCGCGAGTTCACATAGGCACACGTCTCTTGCTTCAGCAGGCTGAACGAGAGAATGGATGTTTGCTACCGGCTACAATGACTAAAGGAGCTTTCTAACGTGGCACAGTACACGCGACATTTTCGCAAAATCATCACCGGCAGTAGCCTCGCCGAAGATGAAGTCTGTTTTCACTACAACAATGATGTCAAGCAAGATATTCGCATAGCACTCGCAAATTACGACATAACCCACAGTTTACTACATATCACTGTATCCGCTCAGCACATCGACTCCGCCGATCTCAACTTAAAGTTCAACGAATCCCACGGCTGACGCCCAAAGCATCAACAGGAGCAAAAGAATGGGCATTGGTCGCAGAACTAGGAGAACTCGACTCCAATGGAAGTCGACGTGGTCGAGCACAATGGAGATCAACGGACTTGCTACAGCTGCGAAAGGATCTGACACATCACGAGGAACTACCCAAGGCAAAACCGGAGGGGGGAGGGAGCAGTAGAAAGACCAAAGAGGATAGGAGTCAGGGAATAGACGAGGCCGGGAGTGGACCGCAAAACTCCTGCCCCTGAAAAACCTACGCAAAACGATCGCTCGCCAGAACAGCTACGATCGCCTAATGCATGGTTTCTTGAGATCCAAAAATTTGACAAGGGATACGAGAACAACTAGCGTGCGATACTGTTGGGAGTGCATTCAAGGGGTTGCAAAGGTTATAAAACTTTGTTCGCGTTACTTGAAGGAGGTGCATCTCACAGTTTTGTGACCGATCAACGGGTGAGAAGTCTGGGTTTGTAGCACAAACCTAGAGCTTTTGAAGGAAGAATTGTTGATGGATGACTACACATCCTTTGACTAAAGCAGTCATTACGACTACAAATGGTGAATCTACAAAACGTAACCGCCTGGATATCCTGCTTAATGATCAAATTCAAGGTGATTATCAGGCGAGATTTCATGTACGACTGGAGTATTTGACTGGAGTAGTTGCGCTGTCTACATGAAAGAAGGCGGGCAAGAGGTCTTCCCTCCGCTCCTACAGTAGCCAAAATCAAGTATACGTGAAACAAACGCCAACAAGGCTGCCAAAGACGACACAACAATTGCAGTAGTAACAGTGAAGACACAACAACCATGAGATACGCCAGTCTTGCTTGACGTGGCGAAGAGATGCTCGAGGACAAGGGCCTTGCCGTGGTTGGTCCACGTCCATTTGAGCAGCACCAGTAGCGAATCAGTCACCGCAGTTGACGCATCAGCCTCATTGGCCCCATCTGCATCGAATATCGCGAACAATTGGAGGAGTTTGTCCCGCTTGTGAAATAATTCGAAGGGGTATTCCTCAAACAGTTACCAAGCAAACTTTCCCCAGAACACGACATCGACCACCGTATTAAGCTTTATCTCTGCAGCGGACCAACCGTCAAGGGAACATACCGGATGAGCAATGACGAACTCACGGGGTTCACACGACAGCTAGACAACATGCTAGCTAAGGGGTTCATTTGATCGTTCGTCTGTCCGTACGCCACACAAGTACTCTTTGTAGAAGATAAGACTTGCAAAATGCGGATGTGCGTGGACTACCGGGTGTTGAACAACATCACAATCAAGAACCACCACCCTCTACCTCAAGCAAACAAACTTTTTTACCAACTGCGTGGAGTTAGAATTTCTAGCAAAATCGACCTACGAAGCGGCTACCACCAAATTTTCATCGATGACGAGGATGTTGCAAAAATTGCATTCTGAACACGTTACGGGCACTTTGAGTTCCCGGTTATGCCGTTTGGGCTCAGAAACGCCCTGCAACGTTCATGGTAGTGATGAACAATGCTTCCCAGCCGTAACTGTTGATTTTGTCGTGGTACAACTCGACGACATCCTCATGTACAACCAGACCTTAGAGGATCATTGACGACATCTTCGCCAAGTACTCAAGGTCCTTTGGTGGGATAAGTTCTACAAGAAGCTCTCAAAATGCAACTTCATTCAACGCTTGATCGAGTGTCTCGGTCACATTGTTGGCGGTGGACGGATATCCATGGATCCAAACTATTCCTAGACCAAATCATCCGACTGCATGGGGTTCCACAATCAATCATGAGCAATTGAGATGCGCGGTTCACAAGCCAGTTTTGGGGGGAAATTAATGCAGCGGTATGGGATTCAACTTCAATTTTCAACGGCGTTCCATCCACAAACTGATGGACAAAACGAGCAGACCAACCAAACGCTCGAACAACTCCTACGAACTCTGTGCAAACCTAACGGCACTGATTGGGCAGTCAAGCTTCCAGTAGCTGAGTTCACATACAATCCCACGACATCGAACGTAACAGGGAAGACACCGTTTGAGGTGGTTTACGGAGCAGAAAAAGCCACCCCGATCAATCTGCAGACCGAAAACAACATCCCTATTGTCAACTCTCGTTGGCAATAATTTTCTGCAATATGGGAGGAAACTCGTCAAACTCTTGCAAGAATGCAAGCAGCTATGAAGCAGCAAGCCAATAAACGTCAACAAACCAAGGAGTTCAAGACGGGTAACAGAGTCATGCTAAATTCAGCAACAGTCAAACTCCGCGGATCAAGCAATCCTAAGCTCAAACCCAGGTGGTTAGGGCCCTTTGACATCTTGGAGATATGCAATCTGATTGTCGCAAAGCTCCGACTACCCGACGACATGAAGATTCACCTGGTCTTCCACATCAACAAACCTTGACGCTACCTTGATCTGGCAAAAGATTATCCCCGATGCGTGGCACCCGCTCTGCCACCCATGATAGCAAACATCGAACACGAGTACAAAGTTGAGGAAATCCTCGATCACCGCTGACGAGGAGGCGAATATCAATCCTTGGTCAAGTGGAAGAACCAAGATACAACACATAATAGCTGGACATCGTATAGCCAACTCTCGAACGTCAATTACCTCATTGACGGCAACAAAGCCCGACTACAGCCGCGCAGTGATAACACACCGGGACGTCGCGACTAGAAGGGGGGGGGGGGGGGGTTCTTATGCCGATGGCATACACAGTGTTGAAACCCATAAGCAACCTAATCTCTACTCCGCCACCCCCGGCATACATTTTGACTTAATCCCGGCCACTTTTGGAGGGAATTCCTCGGAATTCCCCGGAATACCCTGGAATCCTCGTGTAATGATGACGACTTTCAGGTCACTTCCAAAAAATCGTCGGCACATATTCTTGATGATACCTGACGATTCGGGTCTACACACGGAGTTCTTTTGAGCAACTTTGACAAGCCTTGCAAACCTCAAACTCGATCTCGAAACCCCCCATTGAACAAACGAGGAACTTCTCGAGTCTATAAATCAGAACTCGGTGTAGCGTCACCCGAACCCCCGAAAACCCAAACGGCTCGACCGAGCCTCATTTTCTTGCTCTCACCGTTTGTATATACATTGCCAAGTTTTGGCACTTACAACAACAAAGTATACTTTTTCGCTCCTCAAAAATGCCCAACTGACCCCAGTCTTGTGAAAAGTGATAAGCTCTGTTTCTAATCGTGAACCACTTCACTTCCGCCAGCGTAACACAAACACGTAAGACATTCTTTCCATTTTTTTTAAAGTGAAATGGATTGAAAAGAAGATGGATCATCTGCGTATCATTATGTCAACCTATTGACATTTTAAAATATTTTGTAGCTTTAAGAAAGATCTCAATAGAACTAAAATACAAAACTATTATGAGAAACACTTGTAACCTCTAGAAATGAGATGCATTTAACCAGTTAATGTAACAATCCATACACAAAATAATCAGGTATGCCTTCTGGGAGAGAAAGCAATAAATTATAGAGATACATAACAATACATTGTTTTAAGCATACGAATCTTTATTAAATCTGATGCATCATACCTCATGGTTAGTGTTTGAATCTCAACAAGGAAAATTGCAAGGATATACTACATTGCATTTTTTTCAAGCATGAGATGTATCTGATTATGGGTTAAAAAACATTACACGTACAAACCTTGGATGAATCATAAATTTGAATGATTGAGTTGAATTAATAGATAGAGGAATAATTTTGAAAGTTGTTTCCACAAAGTTTTTCTTTTGATGATTTGACTAGTTACATATTTGAAATGAATTCTATATTTCTAAAACTTTGAGAACCTCGTTACTTTTGTTAAAACAATCCTTAACTAATATTGTTTTGGTGTGTGTTTGAAAGTGCATGTGCAATGGATGTGGTCCATTTTGGGACTAACTTCTGAACCCAAAAACGTAGGCCCTAAGAAAGTGTAGTCCAAGGAGGAGTAGCAAATGTTTGCCTCAACCATTTTTGCTGAGATGAACCGTGCCAAAAATGGATAGGGTCATCATAGGGCATAGACGTAAAATAACATTCCTAAGCCTTATCGTTCCACGTGGCATTGCCACGTTGGAATAGGACCCTAGCGCCAATCTAAGGGTGGAGGAGGAGTGACGCGATGGACTTCCTATCGCGGCACTCCTTTCACCTAGAATCCGGTCAAAGGATGTTTTCCAGGCGAGAGTCAAACTAGACTCTAGCCCATTATGTTTTTCCGAGCTTCGACTTCTCGAGACACCGATCTTGAGCCCCCAAAACCAGAGAAGTATAATCCAATGCCATTTTTAATCCTAAAAGTGGCTCGTACGCTACATTCCCTCCCCTTTGCTTTGAACCGCCCCGGTTCGTCTTTGCTCATGGAGGTTTGACCATCGCGTACTTCATGATGCAAACCATGCAACAAGGAGCGTAAGAGAAATCACAAGTGTGAAATCTTGTCATCCGCAACACCGTTGCATCACGTTCATGCACAATCAACCACACACTTGTGGCATTTGTGATTATGATCATTTGCATACAACATCTAGTGTTGATCGTGTGATCCCTTGGCACTTACCAGGGCGAGGCACGTACAATCCTTGTACATTCTTCACAAGTGTTGGCGAGTCTCCATTGAAGACTCGTCACACGTGTGTATTGATGGCATGGTCGATGCCTCTTGGGACGTACATGTTGGCCTGAGGGTGAGTGTGCACCATGGAGGGTCCCTAGCAGTGGCTGGTTTACACCACCAACTGTTTTTGGAGAGACTGAAACTGTGGAGGCAACTGGTTGCAAGGATGGCAGTAAACTGGTCAGAGAGTGAGGAAATAGTTTTGGCCTCGATTGACTGGGAATGAACACTTTCATCAAGGCTCACAAGAAGTGGCATTTTATTGCCACTGATCTAAGCTTTCCAGAACACCAAAGCATGCTAGCTTTGAAGCTTCCTAGAAGATTCTATGGCTTCTAGAGTGGCCCTTGGTAGGCTGTCCTTTTCCTACCTAGGAAGGCATCCCTTCCTTCCTCTAGAAGCTTCTTCCCCTTCCTAGATTCCTCATCTTGCTTCTAGTAGGAGGGAAGGTATCCAGAAGACCAAGACACCTCTAGATACCTTGTAGGACAAGTCACCCCTTCTAGAAGGTGTGCCACCTTCCTGAACCCTCACCTGACCTTCTTAAACCTTAAGGAGGAACTCTAGAGGTTGAGCTAGCTTATGGCATCTATTTTCCACCTCTCTTGAGGCAGGGCAGAAACTGATCTTGTGGGACTCAAACAGGGGCCCCTACCTCTGGAGGTGGACACCATTAACCACTAAGCCACCTTGGCTTGTCTTTTTGGTGTTCCTTTTTGGAGTAAATTGTGCCACGGTGAGGAGCATCTCTCCAACAGTTCATTGTCACAATGTCCTGCCAGTTTGGAAGAGGGTACATGAGATAAAATCTCACACATTCTGTGCGGTATGTGTTCAGCAAGCTGTTTTGGTGACGCCTCCATTGCAAGAAGCATCCCTGCGACCAATTATCCGAGAGTCCCCAAAAAACATGTCCAGGTCCACACAACACTCCCCATGTCATTCGGACATGATCTCTTCCACATGGTTGTCGCCGAGGTGGTACCTCCTCGCAACATTGTGAATACGTGCAATCCAATATACAGAAACCAGTTCTCTTGGTTTGCTACAATGTGTTCATGACCACTTGTAGTTCTACTAGACCTCTTTCAGCACCTGTGGATTTGTTGGCTGAACTCAACCAAGCTCCACTTAGCCCATGCAACTCGCATGCTAGCTTTACCTTAGGGTTGGGAGACACCAAGGTCCTAAGACATGGCTGCTAAGCATGCTTGTTTTTCCTTTCAAAGATTTCACTCATCTTTGAAGGAGGTGGCATTAGTCGTCTAGCACGCGCAATTGTTGTCAACATCCGCCATTTGACATGACAATGCTCCGACCTAGATGATCTTGGTCTCAACCATCATTCCCTCATTTATGTCTAAAACGGCTACCACAGGCTGCCTCTCACATCCCTTTGAGGAATACATTGCTTTTGAACTAGGTTAGATGAGATAACCGATCTCAGTGACCATGGATTCCATCCATGAATGAAGTGTTCAGCGTATGGTATTCACCAAACGGGTGTACCATGATCACAATCCTTACGATACACATTGGACGAACACCTTTTGGTTGTCAGTTCCATGTGACTGTGATCAAACACTTCCAAATCACATCCGGTGATCCTGGAACAACTAGTTCCTAGATGTTTTTGCGATTATGTAATTGTGTCCTAAGGTTCCATGTGGGAACCCGTCACGGATTGTGTTTGCCAAGTCACAATGAAACATGTTGATCAATGTCTTCTACTGTCTACATCTGGTGCTTCCACTCAACAGAGTGTTTTTCATATGCCTCACCCAAGGCACTTGTAAAGGGGATCGCCCTCACTGAAGACATCCGACAAACAACCACCATTGTGGATACCCCCGCAGCGACATCCAAAACATATTGTACTTACATTTGGCAATGTACTTCAATTGAACCATCTCCAAAGCCGAGGGAGTTCAGCCCTTTACTGTGACCTACCTGGTCATCAAAGCGTGGTTCAACTGCACCGTAATTGGTATGATCATTCTCGAAGATTGGGTTGGTTCCAACCAATTGAATAGTCGATGCTATACCATGCCTTTGGTATAGTAGGAATCCATCCACTTGGAATTTGAAGAGCGTGACGTACACGACTAGTGTACCGAATCACGATGCCCTCAACTCTGAGACCTCTCTCCAAACATCGAAAGAATCAGATGAGAAACACTGTTTCTCAAGGTCCATCTTCAAGAGTCCTCATATCAATACTTAGTTACGGCACATCGGTCATTACTTTGTCTTAATGTTGGTTTTGACTCGTTATGTGGTCAGTCGGACAACCAAGATGTAGGTGCCAACACACTGTTAGCTTAAAGATGTCGGCTTATAGGTCGTCTCCACGGTCATAAACCTAGACCTTGACGTGATCCCAACTATTTAATAGTTGGTTTATAAAAGTCTATGAGACCGTCATAGTTCTCTAAAGCATCGTAAGTAGAAAATGAGTTTTGCACATTTTCTCTGAAATAGGTTTTCACCAAATCGTGCATGAGTTAACGTCATCGACATCGGTTCACGTACTTTTGTCTATCAATGTTCATGACATGTTCACTCGCCGTGTGATGATAGACTGAAGGTGTCGCCTCCAATTTTTTCCACTCTTGACAAGAATGACCGAATAAATATTGTTATACGCAAGAGTCTCACTCTTAGTCTTCAAGCACCGCGTTGCGGCATCCTTGTCCCCCTTTGGTGCGTTTACAACCCCCACTCACAGTATCCCTGTCTTTTGAACAGGGTTTTGTATGGTCGGTAATGGGCGGGTACCCCGATTTTCATCCATCACTCACCGAGTTAGAGGGTGTGAATGGTTTCACCATTGAGAATTTATTCAAGGATGTCATCCTTGACACGTTCAACCATGGGCCGATGATTACATCGGCCATGACTAATGATGCATAGAATCTCCATAAGGTACTGGTGAATCTTGCATACAATGTGTACGGGCAGCACGATATCAATCCTTGAGGAATGGAGTCGACATGCTAACACACCAGGTCTGTGTAGCATCTCATGACATAATCATGACACGGGCTAATTCATGAAGCAATTGCATTTGCCTTTGAACAGTGTGGCGCAAAGGGACGTGCGCCTGTTGTAGCACGCGTCTTGCACCCACCGAACCACGTATTTGGTGTAATGGCATCGCCATTTTTATTCAAACATCAGCTGATATCGTTAGCTTCTTTAAATGTCGCAAAACCATTGTGATTATTTGTCCTTCCAACTTATCCATGATTGGGTGTCGTGATTGACGCACCAACACTTTGTGGATCAAGTTTTTGTGCATGTCGTGCACATTTCCCAGGCCTGTCGTGTACCCAATTTTACGCGGCTGAAGTACCATGGTATGAATCGTATACCTTGACCCATTGAAATGAGAGTTGTCTTCGGCACTTGGTCATTATGACCTACTGTGGTCATGCAAGTCGTACATGTTTTGCAACTGATGCTCAACCAACTGGGCTTCTATAGCACGTTCCATCTATGGATACGCAGGAGTTCGTCCACCTTTAGCATAGTCAACATCTAAGGGAATCGTCCTCCTCACACATGTAACCGTTAGAATTTGGTTTGTACTTCTTTCAGAAGTACCTTCCCAAACTGCTGTCGGCAGGGCAAAGTTCTAAATTCCAATGGTCGTCACTATCGGTGGTGACCGAGATAGCTGTGTTTTTGCTACACCGTTCGGGCATACCTCCGATCACTACAGCCATTGTGATTGTTTCTATCCATGCATGTCTGTTCTCCATTTGAAGAATTCGATAGTGAGACCATCGTCGAATTTGTCAAGATGCCTTGCAACGTCAAACGACCTGTTTTTGATGCTTTGAATAACGCGCTTGACGCACTTGCCCATGGAACCACTCCGCGCATAGATCGTATGCTTGTGACTCGTGGTCTATCACAAGCTAGTATGATGAGGCAACGAGTTGGCTAGTTCTTGCTACTTGATACAACGGGGTGCGATCGGCACCCATGTTATGGTTGCAATCGGCACCTTATGACATGTGTTGTACCATCAACACTAGCATGGCTAGTCCAATCGCAGCTCATGCCCATGGTGCGTTTGGCACTCGCACTAGTGGTGCATTTGGCACCCATGATAAAAGTGCAACCCGTAGCTTTTGCCAATCGTGCGATTGGCAATTATGACAACAGTACATTCGGTACTCATGTCAACTGTTTAACTGGTGCACTCATCGGCCATGCATTCGACATCATGGTAATCATGCGTTTGGCACTCACCTAAATGCTATCATTGCATTTTCCATGTTGGTCATATTCTAGGTACAACCGGCACTTGTCAACCAACCATCATATGTGGTTTTCCACCATTGCGTGTGTGTGTTGAGTGCGATTGGCACTCACATCCTTGTCTTGTCGAGATCCATTCACAAATGGCTTACCTAGTATTCTTGGTGCAATCGACACCCACGTAAATATGAAATCAACATTTATTTTGGTCATATCTTCGTAGACCATGAGCAGTGCGTTCAACATTAGCATCACGGATGCTTTTGGCATCCCCGATTAAAGTGCAACTGACACTTTTTCAGTGGTGTGTTTGACACTGAAAAAACATCTGTAACCAACACTTGTGCTATTGCGCGTAGTGCAGTCGGCACTTATGTCGACAATGTGGTTCACGTCCATGTAACCGTGTAATCAACATTCGTTTTGTGCTGTCTGCACATTTCGCTTTCTTGCAACGAGTAGCAGAGTTATTGAGTGGTCGCAACACGTTCGGTTTTTTCTTTTTGTTTTTTGTCATTGAGACTTGGTCTCAATGGACATCATCATTTTGGTTTTGCAACTTGGTGCACGTTGTACTTGTCGTTTTGCATAAACAAGATTGTTTAGCGTATGTACACCCCACAATGAGCCACGTCGTGGCTCTTAACGGTCTCCCTTCCGGGTTGTTTTTGCACGGACTACACCAAACTTTGAGGTTTACCCGCAAAAACTCAGGCACAGTCGGTGTCATTTTCCTTGCATTGAAACATTTCCAAGTGAGTTTCGTCCAAGACACGAATAACTGTCGGTTTCCCTCTTTTTCTGAGTTGGAACGGAGAGGAAAAAGAAAATCAGAAGTGCTGATTTTCGGAAGAGCTCAACTAGAGATTCAGATTTTTACGTCAAAACCCATGATTAGCTTGACCACTCGCTTGGGTTCTAGCACAACCGTTCTCACCGTTTCAAACATTTTTTAACACGGTTGACGTTTAACTCCTCAACGTGATGATTCATGAAAATGAACCAAAATTTGGCATGTAAAGTGCCCCTTTGTTGTTTCATGCTTGGAATATTCCAAGCGTCACCTTCTGGTGTGTTATGAAAGCAATCGGTCTTTCCATTTTCCATGAGCAGGAAAAAATGTTAAAACAATTTTTGAGAAACAACAATTGGTCTTTCCATTTTCCATGAGCAGGAAAAATGTTAAAACAATATTTGAGAAATTCTCAAATTATTGTAGAGCTCAGACGGATCCTCTTGTTGCATTTTGTGGCGGTCAACCCACAGCCAACAAGGCCAAACGTTGGGTTCAACCAATGAAATTGTCCTCGTCAATTATACTTGTGGCACTTAGAGATTTTTCTAATGACAATATCTTCATTTCACGAAGTTTTGAGCTGGATTTCAGCTTCAAACTGCTTCTCGCGGTGCCAAAAACTGTCGCCAAACAAAAGGAAACTATCATTGACAGCCAACCAACCGGGTTCCAAGTTCATGTTGTTAAGGAGGAAATGTCTGCTACAAAAGTGACACATTTGGCGTTCGATGATACATTCAAACCTCGGTATCCCCACCTCTCATCGGCGTTGCTACTAATTGCGCTGCTTGCGCGTAACGAGTAGGGAAACTGGTGCATAACAACAATGTCTACGTCAACGTGTTGGCCGTGTGCGGGGCCATGCCCCCTGGCGGCAATGAGGAGGGAGGAAGCTTCCTCGCCTCCGTCCTCCGTGGACTGTCGGCCTGAGTTAGAGGGAGAGAGGGGAGGAGGGAGAGGGAGGTTGCCTCCTTGCCTTCCCCTTGGGCTGTCGGCCCTCTGAGAGAGGGGAAAAGGGAGGGCACCTCAACTTCCCCCCCCCCCCCTAGGTCGTTGGCCAAGTTAGGGTGAGGGGAGTGGGACACCCCTCTCCGTCCCCAATGGCTGTTGGCCTGCAGGAGAGAGAGAGAGAGAAGGGGGAAACACCCCTTTTCTCCCCTTGCGGGCTGGCAGCCTTCAATAGAGGGATGGGAGAGTGGGAGATGCCCCCCCTCCTCCTCCTTGGCTGTCCGTCCACGGAAAAGGGGGGGGGGGGGGGCCCCCCCCCCCTTTTCCGTGGACGGACAGCCAAGGAGGAGGAGGGGGGGCATCTCCCACTCTCCCATCCCTCTATTGAAGGCTGCCAGCCCGCAAGGGGAGAAAAGGGGTGTTTCCCCCTTCTCTCTCTCTCTCTCCTGCAGGCCAACAGCCATTGGGGACGGAGAGGGGTGTCCCACTCCCCTCACCCTAACTTGGCCAACGACCTAGGGGGGGGGGGGGGGGGGGGGGGGGAGGCAGAACCACCCCCTCTACCGGTGAAAAGGGGAGCGGGGTCCCACTCCCCCTCTCATGCCTTCCTTGTTGTGAAGCGAGACCGGTAACATCGGGCTCTCAGACCGTCGGTGAAGGGTGACCAAGGAAGAGGGCTTAGCCGTCTCTCAGGCGGTGTTTGCTCTGGACCATCGGCCGTTTGGTTTCTTGTTTCTTTTTTTTCTTTCTTTCCAGCGTGTGAGCGGGTGAGCGATGTACTTGGAGCAACAGCTACTGGCTCGTCGCACGACGAGGCTGCGCGTGCCCGACTGATCTTTTGATCTCGCTTGAGAAATGAAATCGACAGCCTCTATCCCTTTTCGATCGATCAGACAGACGAGACTTAGGTCATCTTAACAAGACAGATTTCTTCAGCGGAAGCTCTGGCTCTGATGCCACTCTAACGGATGTAGTACAAATTGCGACTAATTTCTGAACCCAAAAACGTAAGCCCTCACAAAGTTTATTCCAAGGAGGAGTAGCAAATGGTCGCCTGAGCCATTTTGGCTGAGACAAACCGTGCCACAAATGGACGAGGTCGTCGTAGGGCATAGACGTAAAATAATAATCCTAAGCCTAATCGTTTCACGTGGCATTGCCACACTGGAACAAGACCCTAGCGCCAATCTAAGAGTGGAGGAGGAGTGACGCGATGAACTTTCCATAGCGGCACTCCTTTCACCTAGAATCCGGCCAAAGGATGTTTCCAAGCGATAGTCGAACCAGACTCTAACCCATTATGTTTTTCCTGGTTCGACTTCTCGAGATACTGATCTCGAATCCCCAAAACCGGATAAGTATAATTCAATGTCATTTTTAATCCTAAAAATGGCTCGTACACTACAATATGGAAATGCTGAATTGTTTAGAATCTTTGCGAGGAACGATCTCAAGCTATTTTCCCACTACAAATCCCTCCAAAAACCTCAAATCATTAAAGAAGGAATTAAAATAGGCTTTGTGGAAACACGAATCTGAAGTATGAAGTAAAATCTATATAAAAACAAAATGCAAGCCATTCCTCACCAATGAGGAATAAAACTAACCTTCATTTTAAAGATGATGATAGTTTTAAAGTTTATCATGAAGAAAATCATCTCTCTTACAATCTTTATTCCATGAGAATGCATTACTCGAAACTCTGATAGAATTTTTGAATCCTTTATTAATGAAAGGCGATGTAAAAGGGGATCTACTGGAAAATGAAACTACATTTTTTGTAAAGGAGAATCATAAACTACCTCACTTCCCAAAAATGTTTTGAAACTAGTATTTTAACCCAATCTTACCATAATCCCCATCTTTTCCATGCATGAATGCAGCGTGTTTAAATTTCAACCTCGAAAACAAACAAGTTTAAGAATCCAATATTGTATTCCTTTTCCTATCCATTGAACTGAAAGCAAGCTATTATAACCTTCATTTTGGATACAGTATTTGCCATGGTAGTTACAGGATTTCAATGATGTAAGGCTACATTACGTTCTATGAAGTTGTTGACATTTATTGTTTTCATTGGTAAAGGCATGCTTGATCTGGTTGAGTGTGAACTCCTTTCTTTTCTGTACGGATATCTATCCCTAGAATTTTTTTCGTGAATAGTCATGTTTCTTAAGCATAACTTCAAACAAGATCAAGCGACTTCATAACATAAGGGACACATTTCAAATGATCGATAGGTTGATGGAACTGAATTTATATGATGTTTTCCTTTCCTTTCATTGTTTTCCTTGTTTAGAACCAATCACCCCAAATTCATACACTCCTCTAACAGTGTACACCAAATTTGACCATGCATGAGATACTTTCAAGAAGTTCCATCCAAGTGATTTCTGAACAATGGAAGATGGTGAGAACTTTCCATATCACAGAAGTTTCAACGTTTCCATACACAGTTCGAATAAAGATGTCACCCTTAATTATCATGTGGAGGAAGCTTCCTGTGTTCAACGTACGTAAGATTTAAAGAAAAGCATGGGGACGCCTCATGTTGTAGTATTAAATTACAAGATTTTTTCAACGACAACTCTGAAAGCTTTGTAAATATATTTCACTTTTTTGTATGTTAAATCAAAAGGTACAATATGTGTTTGTACGTAAGAAATCCTCTAGGATGCTTGTATTAAACATTCATTTATATCATATTCAACGTTTTTGGAAAGTCAACACGTGTCATGACGACCTATCAATTGAATGACCTATTTCTGGCTTCAAAGAAGCCAATTGGGCTCCACATGACTTCATACTAGACTTTTAGAATCCAGAAAAGTAATCATCGTGGCATCGGGCATGACCGAGGTTTCCTTTACATTTTTGACCTGTTCTTTCGGTTCGCTCCGACAATCCTCCCCCCGCACTCCGCAGGGAAGGCAGGGGGGGGGGGGATTCACCTCCGCGACCCCAGGAAGTGGACGTGGGGGGTGTATGAGACTGTGCACGACGGATTGCACACATAAACCACTCAAGTACGCACAAGTGCATCTTTGGTCTGGACAGTTCCAAGAACGTTCCTCATGCACTTGTGCACGACTTTCTTCGAGATGTGCTGCGAGGACTATGCACTTCCATATGCAATCACGGTATGTACTTTATGGTGGCGG
>SZWC01004887.1:72487-84581 GCA_023375785.1 Penium margaritaceum | reverse complement strand
AAAATGGGTCTGAAATTGACCGGATGGCGTGATCCGAGCCAGCTTTGGTCGTCGTATTATTTATAAAAACAGACAGTGAGTAATGCTGAGCCCAATGCGCCTATACAGGGACAACAATAGGTCATCTTAACGTTCAAAACACATGTTCATCCTTGGAAAAGTTGCTTCATGTCCCATACGATCATGTACAAATCATGCCCAAAACCTCTATTAGTTTTCTTATTCAGAAATATGTTTCATATGTTTTACCTTGCTTACCTCAATCATTGTCCAATGTACAAAAACATTCAAAGTCCCGATTTGTCACCTACATATTCTACTCAGATAGAAAAAAATTCAGTATCATTCATAAAACATCTGAAATGTTCTTCTTAATGTACTTGTCCCTTTTGGACACATAGGAAGGTTCTAAAAAAAACAAAGAAGGTAAAATGCCTTTCCCAAAAGCTTTGTGTAAACGTGCACTATACACAAGTGCACATTTTTACCCACACCACACACATTATTTTGCACACCTCCCCATACACAATCCACATACACTTTCCCCCCACATCCCCAACACCTTTCACACTCCTCTCTCCTCATCCACGCAATGCTGTGCACTAGTGTACAAACGTATGAGAGACTAACCCATCTTAGCGTACACCTCCACATTCACTCCCCACATTCACTTTACGCCCCCACCTCCATCCCCCTCCCACCTAAAACTAATCGTATCCAAAATATGTTACACACTTGTGTACCATTTCATCCACACCACACTCACACATTGCTACGCCTCCACCTTCACTCCGCATATGCACTTTCACCCAACAAGACCCCCCCCCCCCCATCCACCTCTAGCCCAAATAACATACATCATACACTTGTGTATTCTTTTGATCACAACACACAAGATCATTCATACAACTCCTTATGCACTCCTCATATCCACATTTATCCCAACCGCCATCCCCCAGCACACATTCCACCCATCCACCTCTACCTCAATCACACAACATTGTTAGCTACTGTGCACCTTATCAGAACCTTCCTAAGACACCACCTCAATCCATACACACTTCTTCTAATGTATAGAATTCCTTCGATTTACTCTACCTCGTTTCCCTCAGTTATTGTGAATTGAAAATTTGCCCAAACCTATACTTTCTACTAATCAAACATGTGTATCAAGCAAACATGGATCTGGCTTAGGATTTTTCATATGCAACATACATTTTGTAGTATGCTATAGATCTATGCTTGCATCAAAAACATACGTAGGTTAAGAAACATCTCATTCATTGGTTGAAGGATAAACTTGAGATTTGTACATCGTCTTTGACAAAGGAAAATGAACTCGCACTAGGAGGTCAAGGCTACGGATTGAGAATACGTTTGGCGACCGGACAACTAGGGTCCGCGTCGAATCGCTTCAGTCAATAAAACACAAAACTCGTAGCTAACAAAGCAGTTGACCCTATAATCTAATCCATTTCCACCTTGATGGTCTGATAGGGGACATGGGACAAAAATAAAGCCAATTGATAGCGGTATTGTGTCACCCTCGTTGTCACAAAAATCAGTTTGGAGCAATAAGCCCATTCTCTTTAAGACAAACCCTAATTCAACGATTTGCATTTTTTGATGCTTCCATGGACAGAGTCCACAAAGAAACATAAAAGCCTACATTCCCAAACAGTTGGTCTCATGTGCAAAAAGAGGCATAAATTCTTGATAACAGCAAAGAAATACAATATTTGTTTTTTTCCAGAAATGCAAGCCAATGTTTGTCTATACAAACCGATTCATAGTCGTACATTGAACTACATCCAGGGTTTAGTGGTTTTATTTTTATGCAAGTTCCCACTTGAAGCATGCAAATATGCGCATCCTGAATGTTAAACAAGGGTAAACCCTCTTGCAAAGAGTCTCAAACAACTTGATCGTGGGCTTTGTGATTGTTTTCAAACCAAAATTGTCAACATTTCAACGTGTCATGTCATTCGACGCAAGCATTGCAATTGGTTTTGCATGACCTACGTATCTCTTGTGACTAGCGGATACATTCTTGTTGCAATGTCGCGTTTGGAGATTGATTTGATTTTGTACAAAACAAGGACGTCCTAACTTAGTCAAGAATTTTGTGGATGCATGGAAACTCTCCCAACGACAAACAAAACGCATATAGGTTTTTTTACATACCGATGCAATAAAACAAATCATCATAGAACATGGACTAAAGAATCAATGGAACAATTTTCACCATTTCCTATACAAAAAAAGAGATAAACCAGGAAACAGATCTCAACAGAAAACAACCATAACACTATGGTATGTGGCATTTAGATTTATCAACATGGAAACTCAAAATATACTATTGTTCTTGCATTCATCCTACGTATTCTTATCACTCCTCTCCAAGATTATTATAATCAACGTATGCATTACATGCATGCAAATATCAAATAGTCATGCAACGGTTTCAAGATGATAAAATAATATCAAAACCAATCTTAAGAGTTTACAATTCATATAGCTTGGCTCGTTTTTCATGGCCTAATATTGTCTATGCATATGTTTGTGTTGTAAAATGGCATGGATGAAATGGAATTTGTACCAATCATGGGCAAATATATTTGATTTCTTTGGTCTGCATAACAAAGTGATGTCAACCGTGCTAGAATTATCGCGACAATGGCACGAGCTTGTTTTGATAGCACATAAAACAAAAAGTTATAGCACAGGATCTTATGCCTACTTTATACCATTGTCCTAAGGCATCAATGTCAACACCCGCTATCATAGTTGTCACTTAGGAGGTATGGCAATCTATCGGCCATATAAAACAATGGTATTGAAGAGCAGTATGTGGTTTTCCTAGCAACAGAGTCCTTCCCACCAGCTATGGATTTGAGAAATTATTTTTGCCGAGCCGATCCGGAAATAGCTACTACATGAATTGGATGATACGAACAATTAGATGTGCCAAGGACATAGGTATGGTTTGTTGATTCTCAGCTCGAGCGATGAAATTTTCAGTCATTTCACATAGCCACTCTGTAACCACATAAGCATTGTGACTATACTCATTGCAAGTATCTTCTTGTAAGGTACGTTTACAAAACTGTTGTCTATCATATAGTGATTGTCTTATTGGTAAAAACTAATTGAATCTACAAGTATCTTTTACTACGGGGCCCGGACTATAGGCATCTCCACTACACTGGGATCTATCATAACACGTGGAGAAGCAATAAAAGACGGTCAAGACTCAACATAAAAGGAAGGGTTCAACAAGAAACCTCGCACGATCTTATCCCTTCACGATGTATCTCTATGTGAATTTTTTGTGTACCATGATCTCTCATGCCATCCTCATTCCTTGATGTTTTCCTCTTCTTCTTTGTTTCATATGATGCATATCAAAATAGCAATGTTTCACTTTTCAAGTGTTATTGTACCTTTCCTTTCTTCTTTGTAATCCACGTATGCATCGCATCAAGATTTTCCTTTTTTTTTACACGCAAACCCCCTGCTTTGATTTAACGTCTTGTTGTTCTTGCATGTGCGGAGCCTTCGCAAAACACGAAACCATACATCAAACCAAGGGGGTTATGTGTCGAGAAAAACAATTCATCGCTTGGTCGCGATCGAGAAAAAAACTCTTGTTCTTTAGATCAAGAAAGAACGCTTGTTTCAAACCTTCTAACACGAAACCCCCCACTTTTTTACATGCACAACTTTGTCAGACTTAGCCCTGAATAAGGGGTTTCAGGGTTTTAGCTTTACGCAAACTCTTACGAGGCCCCGCTGTTGTAGGGCACAGCAGGTTACCTTTCAACGAATGGGGAGTCTTGGACCCCCCATACAAATCACGAGCAAATCCCCCTCCCAAGATTCATGAACCACTAAAAAAGGGGGGTTGTGAATTAAAAAAAAAAAAGACGTTGATGTCAGCATGTTGACGGTGTATCGCATGCAGCATCGTCATGCTTTCTTTTCTCACTGTTCCTAAGTAGGGGGATCTTAACTTCGAGACGCCGGGTAGGGGATTCTTACTCTTCCAAATGCCAGTTGAGGTATTTTCATTCTTCCAAACAACAGATAGGGCATACACAATCAACTTTTGTGGATAATCCCTACATGTACGAAAGGGCAAAGATGTCATTGGCGATGACCTTACCAGTCACCACTATATTTGGCAACGATGTAGACATGGAAAGTGCCTGCTCAAACAAGTTGCTTCCGAGAGAGGAGACAGTTAGCGCTG
This sequence comes from Penium margaritaceum, assembly GCA_023375785.1. Classification (NCBI taxonomy): domain Eukaryota; kingdom Viridiplantae; phylum Streptophyta; class Zygnematophyceae; order Desmidiales; family Peniaceae; genus Penium; species Penium margaritaceum. The sequence continues at coordinate 80,329 of SZWC01004887.1, read as the reverse complement.
ACCACAGGACTAACCCCTCGATGAATTGCGTCAACGCCAAACTTGTACCAGGTGTGAAAATTTCACGTCGTATGTCCCCCTAGTGGCAAGCTTATGAGGTACCATGTGTTTTGAGAACAAATAGGGTGAGGCTGATTGCGACTGGAATCGTGGGTTGAATGAATCCAATCCACGATTGCAACCAAATTGTATCTTGTTACTTACCTTCCTTCTTCCACTCGGTTGAGTTTGGTGGTTGGGTGGTCTAGGCGATTTCTTTGTGCAAAAATTTTCAATCACTTCCTAAATCTACAAGTGGGAAGTGAGACTCGCTACCTCAATTATCTCTCGTTACATGCATGTCTTTGACACTTAGGTACAAGCAGTGTGCATCATAGCTACCACACTTAACCACAAAAAAAAGGAGAGCCAGTCGCAACTGACTGAGGAAACCCAAAAACGATGACTATTCTTCCCTATCCCATGGATCCTCTTCCAAACACAATTCCAGAGGAATTTCTAGAACAACTCATTGCCATTTGTGTTTTCATCCGCATTCATGCAGCCATCCCTTTCTTTAAATGCAATTACCTCACCCGGCCTCTTATGGGCAGTGCATTTGTTGCTGAGCTGCTATTTCATGAGGCGAACGCGATGTGCTTGTAAGACATACAGTACTAGGATGTGAATTGATCAAGCGTCTGAATTTCAGTCTTTTTAAGAAATGATGCACAGGCATTGGGTATTCGACACAAATACAAAATCCTGGGTTTTGATTTGTCACAAACACAAAATAGGAACTCATGGTCTGGGCTCAGGTGCCTGAAACGACATCCAGAGCGCGATTTTGAACTCTGGAGTTCAAAATCTCAAGCGGAGCCTCCTATCGACATGCGCGAACTCTAAGACCGTTGCCGGAACTCGAACCACTCACAGACAATATCCGCGCGATACATAAAATGGGCAAAAAGTTTAATTTGACACAAATACAAAATCCAGCATACTAATTCAACACAAACACAAAATACGTGATTCACATATATTAACAAATCAATTTACGTGCTAGTACGGTGGTAGGATTGGATCCGTGGCGATTTGACAAGTTGGTCCATGTCTTGGAGGTTGCGATAACTGCCCACACAACACGTATCCATGGAGGAATCAGTGGCAATATTCCTTTGCTAGATGTTGGGAGTGAAAGGAAAACATCGCCTCATAGAGACCTTCCAGCACTCGAAGGAAACGATTGGCGAACACTTCTGGCAACCAGGCATGTGTTGGAAATTGTACCAACAGTGATCTGGCTCCCAGATGGAAATGGCATCCTTGCAAAGATTTCATGCATTACAAAATCCATGCTATGGATAAAAGACTGTGTACATGATGTGGAAAGTATGCACATTCCTACATGGGTACCCATGGAGCAACAAGGGTCGTACTAGAATGGGAACGGCCAGAAGATGCAGAACGTCTTCAGTATAGTAAAACTTGATGAGACAATTGCATGGGTAGATGCACGCTAGGAAGGTAGTGCACATGATGCCCACGTATGCAAACATGCAAGCACATAGGGTTTCCAGGTGCCACCTGGAAAGTACTTCATCCTAGATGTAGGATTCCCCCTTTCATTGGATCTACTTAGAGCATATCAAGGGGTACACTTTCATCTGAGTGAGGACCCCATTAACAGTGAAGCCAATGTTCCTGAATCTCCTACAGAGCTGTTCAACATGCAACATTCGTCCCTCCTCATGACGGTGGAACGCGTTGTTGGCCAGGTGAAGCTCAAGTTCGAGATTCTAGCTGATGTGGAGGGATCTTCTCTTAATGCCCAAGAAGACATTATCATAGCCTCTTGCATGCTGCGCAATGTTTTCACATTGGCTGGTATCTAGAGGATTTACGACTGCACATGAAAGTATCCAGAGTTTGGATCCTAGCATAAGACAAGGATGTGGATGATGCAGAGGCACATGCACTTCATGATGGTCTTGCTCGTGAGATGTTTTTAGAGTATGTGACAAATAGAGAAGAAATCTAGGTGTTCAAAGTATATGCATGACATGTAACATCCCCTTCATGGTCAGTACTTTCATGTCTCAAAGCATCATTGACAGTTTTCTCATTCCTATTCACAATCTTGTCCACTCCTTGTCCTTGGAAACCTCATAAGAAAGGAGGCAGTCATAGATGGACACATAAAGCAATAAGGACACTTCAGCGTTTGGAAACAATGTCAGTGCTACTAAACATACACAATGGTCAAGGGATAGCGCCTACCAACGGTGTACCCCTTATTGTATGCCCTACTGTTTTCAACATGTAGCCTAGTTGCCCTACATGATGCACACAATGTCCAGTCTCGAACATGCATGAGAACAGAACACAACAGAAAATTGCAAAGGAAGGGAAACAACAATCCTTTAGCGTGGAGATGAAGATCCATCATTGTTTGGGTGCCTGTACACCAACACAACATGACGACACATATTAGTACAAGTATGAAAACATTGTATAGCAGTGCGGGATGGGAAACTATGAAAATGGCAATGCAACAACACTTTTCTAATCGACCCATTTCTCTTGGGTGTTCCTAAAGGCAAGGCAAAACTAATCCGCACTGCGAGGTCTTTGCTGATAAGTTACATAGTCTACGCTTTTTTTTGGGTGGAACATTAAGACGGTGCATGATGATGTTACGCACCCTTTCCATCTATCGTGCGCAGTTAGTGCCATGAAAACGCTCCAAAGTCATGTCTAGCTTACGTATTGCGTGGGCTAGGGTGTGGCCGGCACTTAAGCCCGAGCGGGCACGACCTACGGCCTCCTCAATGTCCTCATGTAACACTTCACCCATGTGTGGGTTGAACCCACCCACACATGCACCAACTCCAACCCCTCTCACACCCAAATCAGCCCCTACGCCACCCAAACCAGCCGCTCCAGCACCCAAACTATCCCTTCTAGCCCCCATCCCAGCTCCTCCCACACCCATACCAGCCCCTCCAGCACCCAAACCAGTCCCTCTTGCTCCCATACCAGCCCCTACCACACCAAAACCAGCCCCAGTAGCACCCAAACCAGCCCCTCCATCCCGCATGACAGCCCGTCCAGCCCCAAAAACAGCCTCTCCAGCCCCAAAACCAGCCCCTCCAGCCCCCAATCCAGCCCCTCTAACACCCAAAAAACCGCCTCAAGCACCCATACCAAGCCCTTCAGCACCCAGACTAGCCCCTCCAGCTCCTATGCCAGCCCCTCCAGCACTCATACCTGCCCTTCCAGCACCTAAACCAGCCCCTCTAACACCCAAACCAGCCCCTCCAGCTCCTATACCAGCCCCTCTACCCCCCATTCTAGCCCCTCCAACACCCAAACCAGCCCCTCCAGCTCCTATACCAGCCCCTCTACCCCCCATTCTAGCCCCTCCAACACCCAAACCAGCCCCTCCAGCTCCTATACCAGCCCCTCTACCCCCCATTCTAGCCCCTCCAACACCCAAACCAGCCCCTCCAGCCCATACTACAGCCCCTCTAGCCCCCACACCAGCCCCTCCCACACCCACACCAGATCCACCAGCCCCAACACCTCCAACCAGCAACTTCCTCTCCCATGCCCCTCCTCCCACACCTACCTCAGGCCCACCAACTCTCACTTATGCATCCCCTTCCATCCCCATCCCTCCAAGAATAGGTCATTCTCTCACTGTTGGCCCCTCCCATCGAACTCTTCCTCTTCTTGCATCGGGTGCTTGTAAGAGTCCAGCCACCTCCCGCGTGTGTCTGAAACCATCCATTACCCAACCTAGAAGCTCGGGTGCCAAGAGCTCCTCAAGATACCTACGCCCATGCACCTTTGCATGGCACCCCCTACAATCCTGTTCCCATAGCCGATCGTCCTCGTCCACCTCATCTACCTCTTCATTGAGGTCCCCAATCGGAATCGTATCCCCTTGTAACATTGCCATCTCTTCCGCCAAAAATGTTTCCAGTTCCCTTGCCCCGCGAACAGCCACTTGCATTTTTGCAGCCTGGTTCCATCGTTGCGGCTTGTCCCACAAGATGGCCCTAGCTTGAACACCCTTGGAGCTGCATGCCTTGCTGCTGGATGCAAGCACTTGCGGCCACACATCATGGCAACGTCCAAACCATTGGAAGTTTGGGTCGCTCAATAATGGGTTTCCATGCTTGTCTTACATTCTAAATCATCTCCAACATCCCTGTTCCAAAAATGGCACGTCGTCCTTCCACCCAGCGCCACTAAGGTTTTTCTTCTCACACGGATTCCGGTATCTCTTTTTCAAGTTCTGGACACGGTATCGTAATTGCTCAATTCCATACTATGCCTCATGGAAGTTCAAAGCGATTCTTGTAGCTTGCAGCCTATTGCTGAAATGGATGACAAGGTTCTCCCTTGGCAGTTCAACCAGCGGCAGCCATAGTCTTATATGGAAGCTCCGTCCGGATGTCCATGAGGAGGGTGGTGTCTTTTTAATCCTCCACGCCCTATCCCACATAGTCTTCACGAAAGCCCCACCTGCTGTTGCCTTCTCCTTTTTGCTGGCTTTCCTTGAGCGAAGAGGGACCTGTGCCTACAATTTTCTGCAGCTGTAGGGGACAAATAGCCTTGCAGGGCTTGTGGTGTCCCTCGTGCACCCGCCTTGCCTTAATTTTCAGATTGAGGTGATGCTGACAAAACGCAAGTGCTGCTAGTGAACAAGAGACTGCCTTGGGTGCTCCTCTACTGGCTGTGAGAATGCAAGGGGCCGGCGGGTGCAGAAGCCGCCAGACGGGGGCCTTGGAAAGGATGATGGCCTTGGCCAGAGGAGGCTTTGGCTGAGGCCATGGCAGCATTGAGCGCACTAGGGTTTGGGCATGCAGGATGAGGATCCGACTGATGAGGGTCCGAGAGAGGTGAGCTCTCGGTCGAATGGCAGTTCGATCAACAGCTCGCTCTTGGCGGGTGAATTTGGTTGGGCTCCCTCTGCAGTGCATGATCACTAAACCCTTCTACTGCTACTAGAGTTGAAATCGGTGTAACCACGACTGGTGTAGGTACAGAAAACGACGGCAGATGCTTATGCAATGGCGTTAACCACTGCTGATGCTTCTGTGGGCTGCCGTAGCGGATGTTGCTGAGAGAGGCTGTAACCAGGGCTTATGCCTGCAAGGATAACATTGATGGACCCTACTGCTATGATTGTAACCACGGCTGACGTGTGCGCAGGCAACATCAAGAGATGTTGCTGGAGTTGCTGTAACCACGGCTGACATGTGCATGTATAGCATCGGAAGATGTTGCTGTGGTTGCCGTAACTACGACCAAGATGTGAGCCGGCTGCAACAAGAGATGGTGTTGTTGTGGTCGTAGCACGGCCGATGCGGACTGGGACAGCCGTGGTGAATGCTGCTGCTATTGTTGCAACTACAGCTGAGATGTGCACGGCCAGCTACAAGGAATTCCATTGCAATGGCCGTAACACGGCCGATGTGGATGTGGACAACAACAGGAAATGCCGTTGCTGTTGCTGTATCCACGGCTGACATGTACGCGGGTAATTGCAAGAGATGCGGCTGTAGTGGCCGTAGTATTGTCAATGCGGACGTAGGCAATAGTGGCGAACGTTACTGCTAGTATCGTAACCACGGATGAAGAGTGCGCCGGCAGCAGTGGTGAACTCTGTCACGAAGGCCGTAACAAGGCTAAGGTGTGCATGGAACCACGGCTAAGTGTGCGCAAAAGGTAGTGATAGACAATGCTTTTGTGGCCGTAACCATGGCCGACATATGTGAAGTGCTTGCACGGGATCACCCGCAACGTGGAAGTGACCCGATGCGGCCCCAAGATTGTGAGAGTGGAAGGATGATTCCTTCCTACTTTGATACTAGTAGGTAGCTTAAGTTTCTGTGATAAGCAAGTAAGCACGTAGGTAGAAGGAACAGTGCGTTGCCATGGATCGGGGCAAGCTCACTTTCACAAAGAAAAGCTTGGAAACAACAAGTAAGTGAGTGAGGAGCAAGCAAAGTGATAAGTGCCAGGTGACCGCGCCAACCACGCGAGGCTCTCAACGTGGGGTCCCGACGCCACCTTGGGAATCAACCCAACCCTAGAGCGAGCGAGCTCCAGGTGGTTTCTTACACGCCAGCATAAACCGGACGTATGGTCCAAAGGGATCAGCAACCAGACTCACTTAGCTAAACTCAATTAGATGAGAGAAACTAAAACCACATTTACCATGAATGTATGTGATGCATGTAATCCTATGAATGTGTGTCCCACGTTAGAATGCAGAAGTCAAAGGAACCACTACAATCCAGCTGTCCACAGATCTAATGTTGGGGATGTGGCCACCACTTGAGAAATTGATGGTGCAACCACCGCCGTGTGTCCATGATGCATCACAGTATGGCACCCGAGAGCTTTACTCTCGCTCAATTACCTGATGATGTGTGTGTGAGTTGAGTCAAGAGGTCACTTGCGTGTGTTACACCCATAACCAATAAATCAAACCAGTCCTCATATAGAATGGACATCTGGCCAAGTATGGGAGCTAGAAGCTCATCCCTAGCAAGAGGAGGTGCACGGCTGGTGATTAGGAGTTCCTTTTTTAGGTACACGATTTCAAGATGTGACATTGTTTCCTCAAGGTTGCCGAGGAGGGCGTGACTTTCGTGACGTACCAGAACCTGCTGGTGACTTAAAATGACAAGCAGTAAGGTAAAATTGGTGCTTTATGGCAATTACGGCAGGTATAGTGCAAATACAAGGCTCCCTCACATCTTTACATCAACCATATCCAGAATATATCCACATCAGTTTATGATATATGATTCGGATGGAAAATGATGCGGATTCTTGGTGTCAAGATCGTGGGAAACCGGATAAGTACACATCCATAGAAATTGTGGAAATTTGTTAACATATAGAGCAGTGTTGTATGCCGGAATGAAACAACTTCCAAGAAAGATCATCCCCTAATTCCATGACCTTCCAATAGCTGGTCATGTGGGATCACAAAAGATGGGACAAACACTCTTGGACCACAATTGGTGGCAATGATGGAGTTCTCTTTTTCTTAAGTATCACATGACTCTTGGCCCATGTCTTTGGAAAAATACCAGTAAAAAAAACCTGTTGGACTCCTCCACCAACTAGTCATCCCTGGTACTCCATGAAAGTACATGAGCATAGGATCTACAAGCGGTACATTCACTGGGGCCCCTGACCTCGATTCAATAATAGTATCTCTAGATCTTCTAACAAGGATGAAAATATGGCACACTTTATTTTCATAACTATAGATATGAATGAAAATGAGATAAATTGTCTCTTTGTCAAGGGTTTCGTGAAGTGCCATGGCTTGTCGTTGTACATCGTCCCAGGTTGAGGAAGAAATTTAATCGGTGAAATCTGGCAAAAGACGTAGAAGTGCTTTGGTGGCAAGTCTCAAATGTTGATGGAATTCTACTCGTAAATCGATGGAAACATGAAACAGATGCAGAATACCCTCAAGAAAACAGTTTTCATGTACATGGACTTTGCATACACTCCTTGTTACTAGAGGCAAAGGGTCACCATCAAGCGGCTTGGCATGAACAACAGGCATATGCGCACAAATGTCCTTGTGAGCTCGTCTTTGAAATTAGCGACAAGATGCCACTTAGCATTAAAAACTTTCAATTGAAGTTGCCTGGGGTGCAAAAACTTCTATAGAAGTGGATTGGGTCATGCACCATTGTTGCAGGCATTGGACTAATGACTTACTGATTGCTTCTTCTACCAAGTATGAAGATACATGATGTTTTTCATGTAAGTCTGCTGACTCCATACACTGTTCAACCACCACCAACATTTCTTACTACCAAC
>SZWC01004887.1:44238-55109 GCA_023375785.1 Penium margaritaceum | reverse complement strand
GAAGAAGAAGAAGAAGAAGAAGAAGAAGAAGAAGAAGAAAACAGAGAACAGTTCACCATGCCTCACCTTCAGCCTTATGACGTGATCCTCCACAAATGGGTTCACCGCGTCGAGAGGGGGCCAGTACCACGAGTGACCTGCCTCCCTCCCAGTCAAGAAAGGCGACCCCATCCTAAATTTTCCGCGTCCTTCCTGCAATCTATCCCTCCCTCCCTTCCCTCGTTGCTGCCTCAAACCCCCGCCCTGGCTGCGCAGCTGGCGACGCCTGCTTCTACCATTACCCTCTGTGAGGGATGCCACGCCCAATAATGATAAAAATGAGCGGCACCAACTGCCATAGCTTCCTGGGACCTCTTTGGTGCTGGTTCCAGAGGTAGATGAATCTAGCAGCAGAGTCGACGTTTGTGAAGGAACAATTTGCCGCTGCACCACGTCTTTGCCACCAGCACTGGGTTCCCAATCTGAAATGTGTACAGCCATTGGGTCTGTTTGGGGCCCTTCGGTAGTTCGATTCCCACTTTGTCCTTCCGTTCCCTTTTCTGCTTCACTCCAAGGTTCTGGGTTACTAACCGACCGTTCAACAGCTGTGGCCGTGGTTGCGGATGTGGTTGTGGCCGTGGTTGCGGATGTGGTTGTGGATGTGGTTGTGGCCATACTTGCGGATCTGGGGATGTTGGCCTTGACAAGCGATGACATGCCTTGGGCAGTACTCAGCCATACTGCTGCGAGCAGGATGGCCGTCAAGGCAGGCGACGTTGTCATCATCTTTTGCTGTCCCATCACCGGAGGATCGCACTCGCCGCAGCAGCCAGAGCAGCGGCAGGGGAGGATTACAGCAGCAGCAGGAGGAGGAGGAGCAGCAGCAGCAAGATTGGCAGCAATGGAATTTGCTGAGCCAGCACACTCAATGTCACTTTTCAGACTTGCAATTCTCGCCCGTCAAGATGGGACCTTGGCGTCTGCTTTGCTGCTGCTGCTCCTAATGCTGCTCCTGATGATGATGATGATTATGCCGTTGCTGCTGCTGTTGCTGCTGTTGCTGCTGCTGCTGTTGTTGACGCTTCTGCTCCTGGTGGTGGTTGAGCCAACAACGTGCGTGGTCAGGGGCGTGTCAACCTGAAGCGAGGCATGCAACCTACACGACGCCATCTCAAGAAAGCAGGCAATCAAGGAAGGCGTATATGCCGCCACAGTCGCCGAGACTCGGCGACTGTGGCGGCAGCATCACACTCACTGGCACCCCTCCACGCCTTTGACCGTCCCTGAGACACGCAGTCTCAACCGCTCGCTATGTCCCGCATCTGACAAACACCGGCCAGCGCTGCTGCCCTGTTGCCTCCCAACCCTGCCTTCAGGACCTTGCTGCCCTGCTGCCTCGAGGCCCTGCGGCCTTGATGACCTGCTGCATTGCTGTCCCACTGTCTCGCTGACTAGCCTTGCTGCCCTGCTGTCCTGCTGTCCTGCTGCATTCATGCCCCTGCCGCCTCGATGCTCTGCCTACCCGTATGCCTTGCTGCTCTAATTCCTCCCTTGCCTGTGGTGCTTTCCTGTACCACTGAATTCAGTATTCAACGATCTGGCCCCTTATTTCGCATGCATCAAAAGAAAGTGACATCCACTCACGCTTTAAGTCACTTCTTCTTTCAGTTACCGTATATTCACCACCATTTCTGGATTCCGAAGCAATATCTTAAAGTATGCTCGTATGCCAATTTTTTATGTGTGGAATATAACCTGAGATTTCAAGAACGCAGCGCAATGATGGGCGAGAAGGACAAATTCACTACATTGGTCTCCTTTTGTACTTTCCAAAAATGGACAGATGCATTGTGTTTCTCCCTCAAAGATAGAGTAATGCACGAACACAAGCAAAATACAAGGAATGAAACAAGACCCATGTTTGCAAGGGCGCATCCCACTTGTAAGATGTGTAATACAACTCAAGCTTAGGTGTCCTACTTGTATCCTTTTTGCCACCTCTCAACTGCATGCAAATGGCCCCACCTCGACGACACTCTCTCCACAAACCGGGACGTGGGGAAAAAATAACAGTCAATGTGAAGCGATTTTCATCAAAACCTTTGCTATGTACAGTTTGACAGAGGCAAGTTGGCGTCGGCAAAAGACTGATCACCGCATCACAGCTAATGAAAGGGTGAAATAGCCAAATTATTATTACGAGAAAAGGGAAAATTCTAGGATCTCCATGAAATAAACGTGAATGTAGATCTCTCCAACACGTGAAAAAAAAGGTCAAATGCTTTGTCAGCTACGGGATTCATCGTGTTTTTGTCTTAGGTGATTTGATAAGCAACTTATTATCCTAATTTTCTGGTCAAAAAACTCATATGCTATCGTAGCCCTCATCTTCAAGCGCTACTTAATCTTTGTCACCTCTTTGTCACCAAACGTGCACAAATCTCTAATTTATTATAGAAACAATAGATGACATTTTTCTTTACCAAAGAATGTTTCCCAAGGAACCATACAACCATACTATGATACGGAAAAATTCTACGAGCAAATCTAAGAAAAATATATGTCTACTGAACATAGTTTTGTTTAAAAAGCTCAAACATTTGGGGAATCCTTTACATTGCTCCTGACAAATAAAATCAACTTGAATATAACATAGATCATCTTCACATATCTTTCCCAACCTATTCGTTTTTTCAATCATTTTGAAACTTTAAGTATTCTAGGTGAGTAAAATGCAAATTCCTTGTACCAATTAATTCAATAGTCCGTATACCACATGAAAGGGTATGCCTCCGGGGAGCGACAACAACGAATTACTAAAACAAGTAAGTTTTGTCCATGCAAACCAATTTAGAATCATACTTTGATCTACATTTGAGGTTTCATGATTTTATTCATACAATAGTTTACTTTCAAAGCATGTAATTTTGCGCATCCCAAACGTTAAACACATGCAAACCCTCTTTCAAAGTGTCTCAAACACCTTATTACAAGGCATTGTCATTGCATGTAAAACAACATCATCAACATTACAAAGCTTCATGTCCTGCGGTAGAGACATTGTAATTGTTTTTGCTTATTCTATGCATTTTCTTTATAAGCAGATACATTATTGTTGCAATTACACGTTTGGAAATCCGTTTGATTTTGTACAAAGAAAGGACATCCTAGCTGAATCAAAACTTGTATGGATGTATGGCAACTCTCCTAAAAACAAACATAACGCATGAACTGTATGTACATTCCAAAGGAAGAAAACAAATCATCATAGAAATTGGAAAAAATGAATGAAACAGTTTTCACCATTTCTTGTACAAAAGAAGATAAACATATACATTAATGTCAACAAAAACAACCAAAAACTTCTCTTATGTGCCATTTCAATTTCTCAACATGGAAACTCAAAACAGACTGTTGTTTTCACATTCATCCAGTACTTTTGTGTTATGCTTCTCCTAGTTTCTTTTCATCACTGAATACATTCCATGCATGCACATATGAAAACATCATTTAACGGTTTCAAGATACTAAAGCTCAGATAAAAAAATCTCTGAAGTTATTAACTCATATTGTGGGGCCCTATTCCCATTGTCTAAAGTTGGCTATGAATTCATTTATCTGAAAACATGGCATGCATTAGATAGAACCTCTATCAATCATGGGCAAATGCATCCTATTTGCTTGGTCTACGTAACAGAGTGATGCCGACTGATGTAGAAAGCTTACGACAAAGGTAGGAGCCTGTTTTGCTACCGCATAAAAGAAGCTTTTCCAGCACACGATCTCATTCCTACTTTATACCATGGTCGAGTAATATTAATGTCAATGTTTGCTATCGTAGTTGTCACCTAACAGATATGGCAATCAATTGGCCACAATAGGTTGATGTAATGCTCTTTAATTAGCCGTACGTGGTTTGCCTTGCAACAGCGGCCTTCTCACCAACATCGCATCAAAGAAAATCTTTCCGTTGAACCGATCTGGACATAGCTCCTACATCATGTGGATGATGCAGAGAATTGGATTCGCCAAGGACATAGGTATGGTTTGTTGATTCTGGGTTGTAACGATAAAATCTTGAAGCCTTTCACCCAGCCACCATGTAACCACATAAGCATTATGACAGTATTCAAACCAACTGTTTGCGTGTAAGGTACATAAAGAAGATTGTTTTCTATCACATGGTGATTGCATTATGGGTGAAAAACCATTGAACCTACAATTATCCATTATCACAACGCCTTGATTAAAGGCCTCACCGCAATATGGGCATCTATCACAACATTGCAGGTAAGCGACAATAGGCAGACAAGACTTCGCATCAAAGAAAAGGTTGAACTTAGAACTTCGCGCAGGCTTCTCCCTAAATTGTTTATTTCTAAATAGATTTGTTTCTTACCAATATCTCTCATCCCATCCAAATTCTTCTATTTTTTCCCTCCTCTTCTTTGTTTCGTATGATGTATCAAACAATAACATTACTTCACCTTTCACAAATTACTTTACCTTTCTTACTTTCTTCCTAATCCATGTATGTGTTGCATAAAACTTGTACTATCTTTTTCCTCACTTTTATGGTCATCACTGTAATTCATCCAAAGTTTCTAGCATACATATGCTTTTAACTCAGGCGCTCGACTTCTCGCCCTCTAGCCAGTCGCGTCACCATGCTTGGATCGCGTGCTAAACCTGTCCATGAGAAAAAGCGGTTGGTCGGCACCAAGTGCGCGATGGGTATCAGTGGGTGCACGCGTGGCTGGACTTGTCACATCAGTCGCTCGTGGTTAAAATGGACGACATGCGCGTTTCATCTTGTTCCCTTGCTATCAGTCGAGCATTGCAAGTGCATCTCGTCCTTCATGCACACGTTCACGAGGTCATTGACATGGTGGCAAGACGTGCCACCAATCCTGTCAACAAGAAGCCGATGTTGGACGAGGTGCAGACTGGACTGGCATGCGTGCACAAACTTCATGGTGGACATCATGTGCACATAAACAACATGATGCGCATGAGCCGTGATGTGTGGTACGTACTCATTGATATCATCTGTTGGTACACATCACTCACAGATAGCAGGCTCTCAAATGAAAAAAAAAAACATTCATCTGGCTAAAGTGCGTAATGCATGGACTCTCCACTCGTGAGCTCATAGATAGGTTTCAAAGGGGGCATGCCACCATTTTCCAAGTGCTACATCTAAGTCATCATTGCCATGAATTCTTCGGTGCATGCACTCATTCGCTTTCCACATGATGCTACCCGGATCCATGCTCCATTGATGGCCGCATGGACTACCTGACCTGGTTATATGACGGGGCTATACATGGCACGCATGCTTGTGTCATTTCCATGTGTTTTTCACGGAACATTTGTTAATGAGCACAGTCAGATAACACAAAACATACTAGCGGCATGCACTCTTGCCATGAGGTTCTGTTTTGTTACAACTGGATGGGAAGGAAGCGCACATGATGCAAGGATGTTTTAGGGATTCTTTGTCGTGTGGATTTTCATTACCTTTGACCTAGTTTTAAACAACAGATGCTGCCTTTCCAGAGGGGTATGTCTTGATGCCACCATGGCGTGGCCGTAGGTACCACTTGAATGAGTTTGGTCCTGGTGCATCTCAGGCCTAGGATCCTCAAGAACTTCTCAATCAGTTGCATGCAAGCGCTCAGAGTAGAGAAAGAGCGTTCGGTGTTTTGAAGGCTCGCTGTCACATACTTTGTGGTCTCCCAAATTACAATAAAGCAATCCAGCCACAACTTACATTGTCTTGTTTCACTTTACACAACTTGATCATGGATGTGGAAGGGGGCGAGTCAGCAACACCATGGAACGATGGAGGATGGGATCAAGATGAGGCAAGCAGACGACAGGCTCTTCTTGGAAAACAACATTGAGACACATAAGCTGTGGGAGACGTGCCCAGATTCCTAGTTGCATGTGGGAAAAACATGTAAGCATGTTTCAAAATGACAAGTGAGAGATTTTGGAAGAGTAACAAACAACAAAAACATAGTGGCTTCCTTTCAAAAGAACGGGAAAAAATTGATAAGGCTCATAAGCACCCTCATTCAAATCCTCATCCAAATCCTCACCAGTAGCACACAGGAGTGCAAAGGCAAGCTTCCAGCGTGTACCAATGTTTGCGAGTCTCGACCAAACCTGAACACGTGTCAGGTTGTCCGCAATGTAGAGCTCCTTTGAGAGGCGTGGCACAATGTGGGTGTGCAACTTTGTCATCCAACCACTGCTCCCATGGAACTCTCGGACGTGCGCGAGGGTCATCTTCACCAGCATGGAGTCTTGCCCGGTTGTCAAGAATTTCTTGCCCAGGGTGCCCGCGACGTTTCGGTCCGCTGACGCATCCTTGTTAGTTGGCTTCACGGGCAACAAATTCATGGACAGGGTTGAAGTGAAGCCATGTGTTGTCCTTGCACGCATGGCAGCCTCGTTCCACCCACGAACTGGCGCAATGCCATCATCCAAATGATGGCATGAATTTGGTGCCAATGGCACATGCTCGTCGCGCACAAGGGCACCACGGCCATCACCTACCAACGGCTGCTAATTGTACTCCATCTCGCCACTCGGACCCTCGTAAGCGTCATCACACAAACGACATATGCGAGATAGAAAGGGGACTTTGTCCAACCCAGTAGTGTTGATACGACGCGTTGCGGGTGCTCTACCTTGGACAACAGATGTTGTAGGAGAGAGGTGCTACATATGGGTGAACGGGCCTGTGGAGTTCGAGCTGGAGGAGGTTGCAATGTGGCTGGATTAGTTTGAACAGGATGTGAAGAGGACGGACTACGACTGAAACGTGCGAGTCAAAAACCGGTTTTGTGCATGCCAGATGTGGGGATGGATGCTATGGGACTAGGCAGTCTAATCCGCTGTGAGGTGTGGATCGGTTCAAAACTTTGGATTTACACATTCAAAATTACAGATTATGGGAGAAGAAATCCACCAATAACACTTTGCACATTGATTAAAACACTTTTTTGTAGATTTCTTGCCTTTGATAAAATTTAGTGGTGGAATCCCGACTTCACTACCGATTCGACAATAATTTTTGTAAAATCAGCCATTTTGGGCTGCGCAACTACTCCTCACTGAAAGATGAAGGCTTAAACCACTTCCAAAAGTTGACAAAATTTCTAGTCTCCTCGCAAAAGTGCTTGGCCGGTTTGCATGCGGTCCAATCACTTCGCTCGGGTCCATGTCACCTCGCCACGCCTATGTGGTAGGCACAAAACATCATTGAATACATAACTCAATGATACAGGAACACAGCATTGATACGTTCTGCCATCAAAATGTACCATTCTTTCTCATGTTACCCCCAAGACTTGATGCAATTCCCTTTCTATCCCACAATTTCAAGCAACTTCATCCTGCCCCCAAGTCAATGAACAACACCGTAGTTCATTCACCAAACTCTAGTGTCCGCAACATATGTCTCAAGCACATGGGACTAAAGTAGTGCCAACGATAGGCCAAACCAAATAGACCAAAACTGTGGTGCGTGAGGGCCCCAAATTACGCTTCGCGAAACTTAGATAATGAAAAGGAATAAGTTAAAGAGCAAGACGATAGGCCAGAATGGGAAATCTGAGCAATTTTTTTAACCAATAAGTTTCCTCCGATGAAAAATGTTTGAACTACAAAGCAAATGTATCCTATCACGTGTTTAACGTACACAAGCCCCTAAACTGCATGTGTGGGCATTTTTGAATTACCAAGTCATATCTTGATTCATGTCCGTGTGCCAATGTTTCACATGCAAAAGCGACCCAAATTTCAACAACGCAGCGCAATCATGGGCAAGAAGGACCAATTCACTGCACCGGTCTCCTTTTGTCTTTCATAAACATGGACATTCATTTCTTCTCTCTTTTGAGAATTGAGAAATGCACTTAATCACGCCAACAAGCTAGGGAGAAAACATGACACAAACTTGCAAGGGTGCATCCCACTTGGCAAATGCGGGTGTCCTACTTGTATCCTTCTCGCCACCTCTCAATTCTATGCAAATGGCTCCACCCTGTTGACACTCTCTCCACAAACCGGGACATGGACATAAAAATGACCGGCGATGAGGAGTGATTTTCATTGAAACATTTGCTCTATACAGTTTGACAAAGGCAATTCCGCATCAAGAAAAGAGTGGAAACTGCATCATAGTTAAAAAACGGGTGCAATAGCCAAAATATTCACGCGAGCAATGAAAAGTCGTTGGGATATCCATGAAGTACACATTCAGACAAATGCCTCAAAAAATGTGAACCTCAAATCAAAGCCCTGTATACCCCTATGATCCTGCCCAATATGTGACATTGATAATCAAGCCAAGCGAGAGGGGTAATGTGTCACCCGCACCGTCGGAAAAATCACGATTGAATAAAAAGCTCTTTTCTTTACACATGAGCCCCCATTCTGCAATTTTTCAATTGTCTTTGTTTGCATAGACAGAGCTAACAAAAACATAGAAGCCTACATCCTCCCGCAAAAGTGTTTGTATGTTCCAAACACTTTTGGGGGTTGGAACACACAAACACTTTTGTCCTACTATTGCTTTACCATTGTTTAAGCCGGAACTTCTTAGTGCACAGACATCTGAATGTAGAATCTTCTTAACCTACGACTGCATTGTCTTGTGCCAGACACAATGATTGCATACATGCATAGGTCATGCATTGACCAGTGGACACACAATGCAAAAACATGTAAATCAGGCCCAAGATGATTCAACCAAGAAAGCTCAAGAAACTACATGAAAAGGGAATAGTACCCCGGCAAGTCACCGTGACACTATGGCACCTTTCTTTAAACTGTTGATGAGTGGATCACCACATGTTGGTGCCACGGCATTGCTTGGGTCTGCATTAGGGATTTGCACGTGCATGGACATAACAGAGTGGTCAAAGTTGGCCGTATGTACAGACCAGATGGCTCACATCAAAGCACTCCCCCATAACCTAATGATAAGCATGTACACACATGTGTATAACTGGCACAAGGGTGCAACAAGATGCTCAACGTCCATGCACAAACATCCCAAACCCAGCCAACTTCAGACAAGAGGTGGAGCCCAACAAGAAGAATTGCCACAATCAGGCTTCCATGCACCAACACCCAGGTCAGAAAGTCAGAATGTCGCATGTATGTTTCGACATTGATGAATAACATCACCTTTTTCTCCACCAAATCATGAACAGAATGATGCTCAATAGTATGTACTTCGTGTTTGTATGAAATACACTAGAATTCTTAGTGAATTTGATAGCACTCTGGGTGTCACAACAAAGATCTTGTGCATGTCTTGTGAGGATGAGCTGCGTGCCATTTGAGAGCACGATGTCTACGAGCTTATCAAACTTCCACCACGACAGAGTTTTGTACATGCCAAGTGGGTCTTTCTGAAGAAAGATAAGCCAGAGTTTTCTACATGCTAGATTATTTCAAGGCCAACTTGACGGCCAAGGGTTTCTCACAAGTCAAGGGAATTGACTTCACCGACACCTTTTCACCTGTTGGCCACACATTAACAGTGTGTGCGTTGTTTGGCATAATAGCTCAACAAAATTAGGAGCTATATCAAATGGATGTGAATAATGTGTTTCTTCATGGCACTCTAGATGAGAAGATATACATGTTTACAACTACTGGGACTCGAGGTCGGCCACAAGGTCTGGTGCTTGTGGAAGGCCATGTATGGCCTCAAGTTTTTGCCGCCATGATGGAGCCAGGATATCAATGGCACACTTACTTGTGTGACATCAAGTCCTCCCTCTTCCTCCAATGATAGCTAAGCATTTCATTGCCATCCATGTCTATGATGACGATCTCTTGTTCAAGTCTTACTTGATGAAAGCTATGAAGGAGGCCGAAGCAGCCCTCCAAGCTCATTATATGATGAAGGACTTCGGTCCAGTAACTGTGTTCTTTGTGATGGAGATCGTGTCTAACCACCAACGGCAGACACTCATACCAGGTGTGTTGCGCTCACATTATGGGGGACTTATTTTTCTACCTCTAGGGCATGGTTCCGACAGCCTCGATGTTCATGACACCGAATGCATAGAATGCCACGAAGGTGGATGATCCAACTTAGCTGAGGGAGACCATGGACGTGACCTTGTATCTTCGGCTCAATGGCTCTCTTGTGTAATTGGCCACAACTACCCGTATTGGCATTGCCTTTGCCGTTGACCTCCTCATGTGGTTCTCGTAGCGTCCTCAGGTGAGATCCCTACATCAGGGTGTGCAAGGAATGTGTTATGTGGTCTGTACATTGTACCTCGGCCTTTTGTTTTGTCTCCAGTGCTCTGTGGTGGTTGACGATTAGAAAGACCACGACTGGGCCTAGGGCCCTAATGGATAGAGCCAAATAGGCTACTTGTTCCTATTGGGCAGTACTTCTGTGTCATGGCTCAGTTGGAAGCATGGCTGTATTCTGCGAAGCTCGTCAAAGGCAAAGAATGTCACATCGGGAGCTGGGGCTGCTACAATGCTTTGACTACAACACTTGTTTTGTGAGTTGCATCAATTTTCCTATGTTCTCCACTGTGACAACTAGAGTGCTCTTGCCATTGCAGAGAAATTTGGTGTGCTTCTTGCACACATAAAATACATTGCTGTAGAGCACCACTGTGTGCCTGACGTGGTGGGGTGGCAGATGATATCCGTTATCTAGATTGGTCTGAACCTCAAGCGAGCTGACTTGCGAAGGCGTTGGGACGCAAAATCATCACGGTGGTCATTTGTTCTGTTGGGTTTTCTCTATTGCCTAAGGGTGGCTGAGAGTAGGATGTGTGTGTGTGTGTGTGTGTGTGTGTGTGTGCGTGTGTGTGTGTGTGTGTGTTTGTGTGTGTGTGTGT
>SZWC01004887.1:20173-30266 GCA_023375785.1 Penium margaritaceum | reverse complement strand
GTTGCCACCGTGCCGCTTCAGACACCCCTACCTTCCTCCTCGCCATCCTCACCTCCATCGGTGTCATCACCTGACCATGCCACACCTCCCAACCTTACCTCCACATCTGATGCCCTCCGCTCTTTCTTGGATTCAGTTGGAGTCATCCCGAATACTGACCCCTCCGCTTCTATGCTAGTCCCTTCAGCTCGGCGTCGTCACGCTTGCACTCGGCACGCAAAGCTGCGGACGGCACCTTTGGCGAGACGTGCCCAGAAGGCAGCAGCAGTTGCAGTAGTGGCAGACATCAGCACGGAGATGACTCTCTCGTCCCCAGTCGCAGGGTTGGTGCGGCATCCCTTCGTAGCTTCTACCGGTGCGTTGGTCGAGGGGGGGGGGTGGAGTGTCCACCGATGACCATCGGAGAGTGCAATAGGGATGCGACAGACGGTGCTTCACGACAAGACGCTCTCAGTGAGGATGAGACATGCGAGGAGTGGTCCGACATGGAGTCGGAGACGGACGAGTGGTCCAACGTGGAGTTGGAGGTAGACATAGGGATAGAGATGGAGATGGAGACTACAGTTGTCGTAGCAAAGACCACGACCACAGAGCTTGGTGTGGCAGCAGCAGTGGATGGGGTAGTAGTAGCAGTGGCGATGACAGTCGACACATATGGGGTTCACGTCCATGCAGTGGGTGTGTCGGCAGCCATCGACGTCGTGACAGTAGCAACAATTGCAGTCATTACTACTGATAGGACACCGGCAGTGGAAGCACTTGTTGGTGCAGACATCACGATGGTCGTTGCTCCTATAGTAGTTGGTATAGCCTGCGTAGGGGTAGACGCTGCCTCAGCCACATCATCTGCCATTGCAGATACACATGCGGAGGGGTACTCGGAGAGGCGAAGACGTCAAGGTTGCCAACACTTCCGCTATCGCGAGTGCCATTTCGCTAGCTGTATGTGGAGGCACAACCGTCGCGGAGGACATAGCTCGAGTAGTAGCTGGTGCACCAACAACCGAGCATGCCCCTGCGCTAGAGCATTTACACTCTGTGCTTCACGACCGGGAGGATGCAGTCGCACGTGCGGACAGGCACCTACAGGATCTCACGCTTGAGCTACGTGCAGCGAGCACACGTTGGAGCACCGCAGACACCGCAGGTCATCGGTTAGCAGCAATCGACGTTGAGAATGTGTACACGCACCTTGAGGCTGCTAGGTGGACGTTCCATGGTGCAGTGTGGAGACGGTCGGACATGCGCCGACAGTTGGAGGAGGTGATATCAGTGGATGCTTCAGCAGCGACAGCCGGTGCAAGAGCAACTGCTACCGTGGCCCACACTGTTGACAGTCGAGTGGCGGTTGTGTCCACGGCATTAACTGAGCCTACAACAATCACCCCTACAGGCTCATCTGCCGTGGAGGATGCAAAGCGAGCTGCAGACCTCCACCTCGTGGCTGACCTGACCGGCATTGCTGACACCATGGCGGTTCCAGTCGACCACCCACACACGTCCGAGCTATACTTCCCGTACCCGAGCGCCTGTGCTCCGCGGTCGACAAGCAGGAGGTAGATGTGGCTCAACCGGACGCGCACGTGGAGGGTCTCATGGCCAAGCTACGAGAGGCCAGCAGTCGTTATTACACTGCGGATGTTCCAGCACGGCAGGCTGCTGAGGAGTATGTGGAGGATGTGCACACGCGTCTCGAGGCAACTAAGAGGTCTTTACAAGATTCACGTCGGAGACGGGCGGACGATCAGCGGCAGGTGGAGGATTGGTCGCGCACCAGTGGTTCGAAGCAGCCCCGTCACACTGTACGGGCTCCCGATGATGGCGAGGATGTAGCAGAGGCAAATTCACTGACGGAGGCCGACAATCCACCAGGAGTTGACAGCCGAGTGACGGGTCCGCCAGTAGCAGGTGGTGCCTGTGCAGTAGTACCTATTACAGATGCAGACACTGCAGATTCTGACATTTTGTGTAGTGTTGACGCCCTGCCAGCAACTGGCGGCCAGGCAAAAGATGATTCGATAGCTGAGCTACGCAAGAAGGCGGCGAGGCTGCAGGGGGCCGCGGCTCGGGCCGACACGTACGCAATTGAGGTCCACCGTCAGGTTCGTTCCGCGACTAACCGCCTACATGTCGCACGTGCAGCCGCCCGGCCGAGAGTTGCAGAAGAGCTTGACGAGCTGTACACGTCTCGACGCTCCATTGTCTGCGTGGCAATGTGCAGCCCAACAGCTGGCAGGCATACAATAGGTGATGCAGTTGGAGGAGGCCCTCAGTACTCCACCAGTCACAGCATAAGGTGAGGACAACAGTGACGACAACGACAGCGACGACGACGCTCCGCGGCGAGGCTATGTGGGAGCACATCCGACGCGCATCATTGTCATCCTTTCTATTGTCTTGCAGGGATGTGTGGCCATGAGGGAGCCAGCCTGTACAGCACATGGGGGGTGTTGGTGTGTGGGCTTTGGCCTGACATCCTTCTGAGGAAAGCGTGGTTCGTTTGTGTCTGGCACGATGCTCCGATTGACGTTACGCTGGTCGAGACCCATGCACCTAGTGACTTGTATGGGTGTGATGTGGAGACCCATTGCCTCCATGTGGTATGTATTTTCCATGCATGTGAGCAAGTGTGGTTGAGACCCGGACCCCGTAGACATGTTCCGAGGGTCATGAGGAGACCTTGTTGCTTTGTACCTCTTGTGTGATGTTTGGCACATGCGTGTGTTGATTATGTGTTGCACGGTCGAGACCCGGGCACTTGGTGAGTTACACCACTGTCTTGAGACCTTGTATTGTGGTTGGTGTTTACGACGGATAGTGAGTGTAACCCCTCACTTGTCATCATGGTGACGGTTGTGTCAGCCAGGGGGAGTTTTGGTTTGTGTGGCTTCCACTTGTCACGAGCGATGACGCGGTTATTATCCGTATACCCAATACCGGAGGTATGAGGCACCGTTACTGGAGAGCATAACGAAGTGATCCATGATGCGGAAGCAACTGGCGCCAGGGCACCAATGAGTGTTGGCTCCGTGCACTAGCAGCTGCCAGACAGCTGCCACGACATCCCAGGGGCTTACCGGGGTCGTTTATAGACTTTCTATAGATGGAAGAGTTTTCTCGGTGGACTTGCTCTCGAGCCCAATTGGTATGTTTTCCATTGTCTGTCATCGATGGATGCCGGACTTGTGCGTGTGACCAGTTGTAGCGTTCGGCTCCAGATTCTGCATCTCTAGACTCTGACGGTGGTGCGTTCGGATACCTCTGCGCTGGCTTCTGGCCAAAACAGTGATTACTTGCCAGTTTTAGGACAATTTAACACTGCGCATGCGTCACTTGCTGTGAGCTGCAGCTGGTATTTATGTTGTCGTCTTGTCAGTTGTCATTCTCTCTCTGCAATAATATTCATTTTGAGCTTCCTGACACTCTGTACGTGTCAGGAAGCTCAAAATGAATATTATCTGATTATCTCGTACGTGTCCCATTGGATAGGGACACGTACAGAGTGTCAGGAATCAGATAATCAGACTATCCATTAGCTGATTATCCTCGTACGTGTCCCATTGGATAGGGACACGTACAAAGTGTCAGGAAGCTCAGAGTGTCAGGCCCCAACAATGCCCGAATAATATGAAACTTGGACCCTAAGCAGAACATGGCGCTACAGATGCAACAATGCAATCAGATCTAGCACTCGATGCGTGCAGACGGCATATCCAGCAGTACGACTGTTGAGGAGGTCTGCGGATGGAGCTGAGAACCTTGGAGGGAGGAGGCTCCAGCAAAATGCGCGTAGGCCTCAGTGTGCGTCGGCTTCACCAGACGACACTCCAAAAGCTTCGCGTCTCGCAGTCAGTTATCTGCACGCCAATGTACAAAAGCCGGGAGTACACAACCGAGTACAATGAGAGATTCCTGAAAACCAACAAATCCCACATGCGACGCTGGACAATGGACCTAACAAAGAAACTTCCTAGAACCTTCCTAACCACTTCCCGCAACACTAGGCATCACCGCTAGGTCAGCGTGTGAGAACAGTCACAAGTCCGAGACAAATTTGCAAGGGTGCATAGTGGATAATCAGATAATATTCATTTTGAGATTATCCTCGTATGCCTCGTCAAACTTCACGATATCATAAACCCTCTGAGGTGATGGAGGTTGTTTAGATGGGCGATCGTTTGGCGCACATCGCTTTGTGCGGACAAGAGTTGCGCCTTTCACTCCTGCCCTTTGTTGTTTCCCAACTTGTTTTTCTTTGACCTCTCACCCTTTTTGGTTGGCTGCTTGCTTCGACAATTGCGAGCAATGTGTTTGACGTTTCTGCAATTCTAGCAAGGGTGCGTATCTCTCTTGTTGACGGCGTCCACTTCCATCAAAGTCAAGGAGTCGCCTGACAGGCTTTTTTTGTTTCAACGATTATTGTGGTTGGGAGGTCGCCAACCGTATAGTTCCTGGATATGAGCATTATAGTCAGCACTGTCGATCCTTTATGCTACGACGATCATCTGCGGTAAATCATTTTGGATGCCAAAGATGGCAATTGCTAGTCTGATGACTCTCTTGAGATCGTTTTTCTAGTGGAAATGGAGTTCGTTGGGGGCGATGTCTCTACCAGTAATGATCTCGTGGAACCTTAGTTATACTCTACCACGCTTGACTGTTGACAAAGACATTGGAGCTTGTACCGTGCGTCAAACTTCTCGTTCAGCCGTTCGAATCGTGCGACCATCGTGCGCAAGAATTCGTTCTAGTCGATTGGTGGCACAAGCACGTCTTGCCATTGTGGGTTGATACATTCCATGGGTAGAACGCCTGCGGTCGACGACATGAGACGGGCGTAGTTGGCTGTTGATGATGCCCCGCCGGTTTCTTGCTGTCGTTGGATGGCCTTTAGATCAAACCACTAGTTTAGCACCGTGCCACACAAAAGCACGGCCGCGAGGTCAATCTTTTTTTGTTCTTCGTTAACCCTAGTTGCGGTGAAGTAAACCTCCAAACTCTTCAGCCACATCCAAACTGTCGGTCCTCTAACATTTACAAGATCAAACGGTTCTGGTGGTGCCGGATGAATTGTGGGTTCGCTCAAGAGTTGGGTTTTTCTTTCGACGAGCACCATTTCACATGTGCTTGCGTTGCAAAGAGCCTCCACTATGACATTGAGTTGTTGGAGGAGATGGATGTTGATCCCCTCGAGCACGGAAACAAAGTTCACCAGTTCCTCGTTGATCCCCGCCTGTCGTCCGGTGCCACCTGTTGTTCCTGCTGTCGTCGTTGAGGCTGTCGGTAGGGGCAGCTCGTTTACCGCCGTTGGATCCCTTACCGGATTGGTCGTCGGGGCCGTAAGGGTTGATCCAGCTGCCGCATACCTTACTGATCTTTAAGTTCAATAATGATTGTTTTTATCCATTTCCTTTCAAATTTTAACTCCTCGTATAAAGTTATAGTACCATCCTAATAAAGTTGAAAATTGCACATGACTGGGTGTTAGATCTTTTCGTAGTCCAGATTATGAAACTGCAGATAAAAAGCATGCAATCGCGGTACACACCCGGCTTGCGCGATGGATGTGTGCGAGTGAGATGTGCGAACTGGCGGTGTCGGAGCTGTCAGTTTAGCCTAACACACCAGTTCCAACGCAAATTAGCAAATTTGCACCAGTCGGACAACGCGAATGGCTGACGAATGCGGGCATGAGCCCGTTTGTCATCATTCAAATAAACATGCTTTTTCTCGGCAAAATTTTTGGTGCCATCCAAGTGTTTTGTAAAGAAAAAAATTGAATGAAGTTACAAATCACATAATTCACGTTTTTCCAGTAATCGAAACTAAAGGTCAGGAGGGTAGCCCTCCATGCCAACATTCGTTGCCGCTTCAGGATTCGCGCGCATAGGCACGTTTAGCTCCTCCATCGGTGGAGTCGTTGCCGAGGACCCGCTTGTGGTTTTCAATTGCGCTCGCTCACCATACGTCGTAGTCACAAATTCTGCAAATTCCTGGCATGCGGGATGCGCTGACGGCTTGTGCAAGGTAGTCCTCCGGATGGGTAAAGTAGTCCGATGCCTCTTCAGCACCATTGTGCTCTGATACCAAGTGTTATGCCGAACAATGCGTACATGGTGAACAGGTAGAAGTTGCGAGGCAGAACACGATTCAGAGTTTGGGACTATGGAAAAACTTACAATTAACGGTAACTGTACTTCAATACAAGTGTAGAAACGATCGAACATACATGTTCAAGTGTCGAGATACAAATGAGGCATAGACAGGGTCGTTGGGTCTATTGTCGAGCATAGCGTGTGGGGTCGCGTCGTGAGTGGTTGGATTGAGATGCTCCGCCGAGGAATTGGGGGGCTTTGAGGATGGATAGTGAAGATGCAAGATGCATCTTTATAAATCGAGATATGTCTCATTGCGTCGAGAAGGCAACCAAAAGGTCGTGATGTTTCTCTTGTGGATTCGCGAGAGTGGTTGAAGTTGTTAGAAAGTTGGAGAAAGCTCATCGAAGGGAGAGGGCGGTTGGCAGAATTGTCCTCGACCTCAGGGTGAGAATCGGGATCTTGGCGTGCGGTATGATTAATTGTGTGATAACATAAATGCCCACTCAGGAAGATTAGGGACTCGTGTACGTCTGGTACCTAACAATGCTGACATTACTATTTCTGGCCAAAAGTATTCATTTCTAAAGGGGTTTGTAGGAAGTATGCATGGGGAGTCCGTAACTTCCCATGCGTTGAACGGGAACCTGCTGGGCGTTGCTACCGCGAGACCCTGTAGGTACCCACATTAAAACGAAACATTAAAACCTTGTGTGCAATGAGGGGTTGGGTTTGTGTATGGTTTGTGTGCCAAAAATTGATAAAAAAAGGAATAAAGAAAAAATGGAGATTTTTAACTCCTCTTTCTCCAGGCACCGGGGATTCCGGCTAACGGGCGTCGCCTGGAATCAACGGTGCTTGAAGACCAACCCCCCCTCCCGTGCAGGCCACTTGCCATCCACTCGATCGCAGCCCTCAATCATGAGAGCTTCAATCAGTGGGCGGATGTGTGGGCTGGTGGGCCGCGAGGGGGGAGGGGGTAATTGCTGGCGGTTGACAAAATGCCGATGGGCATTTTTCTCGCGTGAATCCCACCCCCCCCCCTCCTCCCACCCCTCAATGCTATTGCGGCCTTCCATCGCAACGGCTATGATGGAGGACCGCATGACCGATTTCATCATGCTCGAGCATCAACATACATCCCTGTTTGAGCATGGTGAAAACGGGTGAGCGAATGGGGCTTTTGGTTACTAAACAGGGGAGGTGGTGCATATTGTTACGACAGAGGGGCGAATGGGGCTTATTGTTCCAACGAATCGGAACATGAGGGTCCCAGGTGACAAAGCAGGGGGGGGTCCACATTTTCACAGTTTTGGGTTACATAGTAACCGTCTTATAATTGCTTCGTGTGGCAAATAAAATAGTTTTTCTTGATACTTTTGTCCTTTGTTTTCCCGCCACTCAGACTATTCTTGTTTTCCTTGTCCTCTACTTTGCCTAATGTCCAAATAATGTCTGCCTTCGCGTCCCTGTTGGTAAGGAAGTACAACCCTGTCCCTTGAACACGGCTAGACACCAGGTCAAATGGGTAAATAATACCAAAATCCCAGCCAAGTACTGAATATGATGAAAAAAATGTGCAAAACTAGTTTGCAGTTCATACTAAAACATGTAGTCAGCATCTATCATCATCAAACAACAAATGTGCTACTTTAAGCTGTGTAGTAAAGCCTGAAATTCATCATATTGAAAAAACAAACATGTAATTGTAAATTTGGTCTCATTGAAAACTCTCTTCTTTTTTGGTTGAAAACCATTGAAGCAAAACACAACTACCTGCTTGAAAGCTCCTTTCATTCTTTTTGGTCTTGTCGTTGTCCATTTCTAGTTTCTTGCAAGGGTTGGATTGATCAACAAACTATAGTGATCACTTTGTACATTTTGTACGATTCAATACATAGTAACCTATTACAATCGTTTTGTGGCCAAATGAGATTCCAAGAAAGCTGTGATTGGTGGATCGGTCATTTCTTCTAACGGGTCCACCAATGACAAAGCGAAGATTATGGCAGGTGTTAGAATCGGACAACCGGACTGCAAACCCTGCAAATGTTTTATAAACAATGAACCGGGCATCATGTATTCCGCCAAGCGATGCCAATCGCAGAGACACAAACAGTGCGATTGATTCCAATCCCTATGGTCAGTAGGGATTGGACCCAGCTGTGCTATACTAGCCAAATATGAAGGACATCCATATGTGATTGTGGTCATTGCATGCAAAATAAATCATATATAATCTTTAAAATGGAATAACTATACATTTGTCTTGTAATACATGAAATTTTGAATATAAAGCCCAAAATTTCTGGAAGGAAGACCTATATCATTGGCCAACATTGCTAGGGAATGCCACTATAAACCTCCAGAACTGGCCATAGTCGTCGAAATTCCTTTCTTATATGGTAAAAAATAAAGACAGTTGTTCAGGCTTTCTAAGGAGATAAACATGTATATTATTTTCCTTGGTTTTCATGTAACCCTATGCGCGCTTTGTGTGCACCACCCGAATCGTGCCTTTCTCCCCCTTGGTCGTAAGCAATGGGAGTGGGAGGGTCTCCAAGACACCAAAACAAGCTTGAGGATTGAACCCGGCCTCCCAAACACCTTACAGCTTGTATACTCTTGCATGCTTCCACCAATGGTGGAATCTCTGTATAATCAAGATTATCATATGATCCCTATTGTGCATTGCACAGGAAGGGGGCATTTGTTATTTTGTTGAGGAGTTGTTGGGTCTTCTTTCTTTTCCTTCTAGGAGGGAGGTGTGCTACTCTGAATGATGCATGGGTGAGGTGTTTTTGGAGGAGGTGGAGTAAAGTTTCCAGGCTAGTCAAAGTGGGGTTCCATATTGGTTGGGCCCATCTTTCTTGCCAAAGACGGTGGAATATGGTGGGTCATGTGATTTCCCACATTGAGCGCTCGTTGGTTTGGCTGGTGGGTCATAGGAGGATGTTTGGTAGAGTAGGGGTAGTTTTGGGAGAGAAGGTAGTGAAAAGGGTGCGAAGGCATTTTATGATTGGTTCAATTTTGCAACATTGTACAAAGCAATGCTCACTTGTTTCTTGTTTGTTACACCGTGAGCAGAGTGGGGACGAGGGGGGAGAGGAAGCTATACTTGTGGTTTACTTTAGTAGATATATGGATGATTTGGAGCATGACGTCTTGTGGGCGAAGACAAAGGGGGGTATTGAGGAGGCTATCGTGGATGTATCGCCACTGGAAGGCAGTGCTGGGATAATTTTCTTCCCATTTTTGTTTGCATGTTGAAGAGGGGGTTTCACATTGTAGGAATATTTTATAGAGACCTTGGAGGGGATGTGTTTCCATGTTTTTTTTGTGTAGCTATGGATGTCTGATTAGTGTATTATACCTAGAAATATTTGCTTTTTGACATATATTGGTGTACAATCTGGCCCGTAGAAGGGCCATGGTTGGACCGCGAAAGGACCGTGGCCCGTAACCAGGCATACTTGTAGAGGGTAATCCGAGATTTAAGGGCCTCACTGTTGTGGCTTGAAAATGATGGTGATAGGGAAACCTGTGAGAGAGGGAAGGGTGACATAAGGGGTGTATTTGTAGATGTCTGCAAGGAGAGGTGGATTTGTCATTATAGAGGTCCACGAGAGAGGGAGGTACTGTCAGACTTCCTTGAGCACTCGTATCTGGCTCAGGGTAGGTGTTTTTCCAAGCGTCTGGGAGAGATCTTGAGGGTTGAAGAGGTATCTCACCTGTATCTCGGAAGTGATGAGGAAGCGTTCTCGAGGGGGGATGCCAAAGGGTTGGGAGTTTGGTTAAAGGTTGTGTCCGTTTTAGGCTACGTATCTAGAGATGTCTTGCCAACATCTGTTCATCTCTACAAGCACAAACCATCAAAATGGATCTACGAGTGCCTGAAGCCACCACAAACAATTCTAGACACCCACGTGGGAAGGGCAGGTTGCCCTCCCCACCTCGAGAGGATAAAAACTTTGTGACTATGTAACCTGTATACTTTT
>SZWC01004887.1:0-12377 GCA_023375785.1 Penium margaritaceum | reverse complement strand
CTCAAAAGTGCAGTGGAGGTCCAAGATAACTTTAGCATCATTATTTGCATCCACTATGGGTCAAATTTTTTGTGGAGCCTGAAGTTCTACAAGGAAGCATCATAAGGTTCCCAGAGACTTCATACATACCACCCGTTTGTCCTCGCCATTTGTCCAATTCTGTCGACATGGATGAGCATCCTGGAGAGATGCTCGAAATGCTAGTAGAAGTCTTTTCACTTCCTTTAAGTCACAAGTTTTTTCCACGTGTGGTACCTTGCTGGGATTCGTGTGAGTCTCCATGGCATGTGTGACACCAGGTAGTGGCTTGTCTCACTTAACCTCACCGAATTTGCATGCGGGTGGAGGCAATCATTCTTCTTTTCTCCTATAGTTCAACCTCTCATTGCGTAGGCCTATGAGAGATCTCTCATACCAAGAGGGCCTTTCAATCAATCAATTCCAATAAATGGCCTGTCCTTTCATGAAAGTTTGTGGACGCGAAAGGAATTACGACGGTTTCATAACAATTAAAACCTACATGTTACTTAGAAGATAGATTGTCCCCTATTGCGGGGGAGGGGGGGGTTGGAAGGGGAAAAGACATGACTAGAGAGTTTCATCCGTGACTAGGGAGTGAGGCTTGCCGGCGATCTATGAAATGGGCAGTAGCCACAATGTCTACCAAGGAATACACAAAAAAAAAAAACCAGGGTTCAGCCAGAAAGGCAGTATGGTGTTTGAAGCAACCATAATGCTGGGACAAGGGGGTATTGGCAGACACATAACATAACAATTTGCTAGAGGCGCTGATCAGAATGCACATCTCAGCATGTCACTTCGCCCTCAACAGACTCATCATTGCTTTTGTCGTATTTTTGTGCACACATCCAAACGAAGCATTCTTTCATCATATCGATGCGGAAATTCAAGCCAAAGAAAATCATAGAGGATGTGGAAAAAGGTGGTAGCAATTCTTATTTCTTGCAAGCTGAACACACGGAAAATATAGAAAGCGATGAATCGTGATATGGGGCTTGTATGAAGAAAAAAGAAGCAAATTGGCAATTGCTGGATCGCAACACTAATGTGGATCGGTGTCTGATTATGACTTTAAAACTACCCTGGTGCTCATGTTTACGATGGGGCATGTCTTGATTAAACCCAAATACATGGGGCACGACGTGTGTTGTGACGTTTGTCTCCTGTCACTTCTTCCTAGGAGGCAAATTGCATGCCGGAAAAAGAATCAAGGGGTCATTATTTCATCACAAGTTTTGCTAGGGAGCAGCAAAACCACAAGAAGGGTGAGAAGATACATGGAAGCTTCCTAGCGACACAGCCACTAACTAGGCGTCAGTGCCTAGTCAGACGGCGACGACCGTCACAAGTTGTACACACAACGGCAAGGGTCTGGCCAGGAGACACAAGGCAAAGTGTCAGAATGCTTCAATAGCATTTGAAGAGAGAAATGACAAATGACATGTCCATGGCATAAGTACCTGCCGCGGTGCATGGCGGGTGTCGCACGCGACTGCACAAGGTTTGTCCTAAAACCGGCCCAAAACCACTATTTTGGTCGTAACTCAGCACAGACATGTCATAACGCTATGCCTTCTAAACCTAGACATGCACAAGCACAAACCAGATGCTACAAATGGTCACATGCACGTATCAGGCATCAAACTGTGGACACACAATGCAAAAAGATGCAAATCGGGCCCACGACCAGACTACCGGTAACTCCTTTGTGCTGCTGAAAAACTGCAGGGGGTCCTAGGCAGCGTCAAGAGCTCTAGGACGGTCGTCGGTCAGCTCCAAGCAGATAGTCCACCACCAAACGATGCACCGGTATCACCCGGGTCTGCATCAGGGATCTACATGGGCATGGACACGGCCGAGTGGTCACAGTAAACTTTACATGTCGACAGGAAGGTCACAAATCACAACACCCCCCCATGACCTGATGGTACGCATGTTTATACACGTTCATCACTGAAATGAGTACAGAAACAGTCGTGACACAAACACATACACACCCCACACTCAACCACTCTCAGGCAAGGGGCAAATTCCAACATAACAAATGGCCACCAGAAACGTCCCGCGTGCTAGTGCCATCGTCAAGAAGTCAACATGCTGCATGTTAGTGCCAACCCACATAACGGAGATCACGTGTCGCTTCACCAAATCATGCACAAAGTGACGCTCAACCACAATGTGCTTCGTGAGAGTGAAAAAAACACCAGAGTTCACCACAATGGCAAGGGCACTCTGGTTTTTGCAACGAAGCACAATGGAAGGTACTGATTGACCCAGCTCAAGGAACAAGCGCTGCAGCCACGCTGCCTTAGCAGCTCCTACACCTAGAGCAACATACTCTTCCTTAGACGAGCTACGTGCAAGCAGCCCTGGTTCTCGCTCGGCCTGGACACAGCGGTACCACCAAGCAGGAACACGTAACCGGTGTAACTGCACCCATATGGACTCCAAGACCATACGTTGTCGGTGTAGCCGTCAAGAACCACCAAACATTGTCGGCAAAAGCAGAGTGCGAGGTACGGTGTGGATACAACGTATTGCACCACTCGCACAGCCACATGAAGGGCTCTAGCGCGTGGAGCCTGTAAAAACTGTTTAAGGAGGTTGAGGCTGAAGGTGATGTCGGGGCATGTGGTAGTGGCCATACACATCAGATATCCGATGAGACAGAGGTACAAGGTCACATCCACTATCTCCCCCATATGTGTGGGGTCGTCCACCTTTAGGGCATCCAACCTGTCAGGTGTGAGAGGTGTGTAGGCCGTGGGTACTGCGCCAAGCACTCCTCCACAACACGTACGTATCAAGCCTGATGCAGCAGTAGTGTCCAACGTCTGCGATCTCGCACAATCTCCATGCCAAGAAACACCGCTGTAGGACCAAGGTCCTACATCCTATAGGCAATTTGGAGGACCGTCTTGGCCTCCTTCACAACCTCCATGGAAGGAGATATGATGAGAAGGTCGTCCACATAAACCAGGATGGCAGTGAGCCGCTCAGGTGTCCGTCGGGTAAAGAGGGAGGGATCTGCCTCGCTCCGTACATATCCCGCACGAGTCAGGGTGCCAATGATCTCCTGGTTCCTTCACTGAAGAGACTACTTGAGGCTGTACAAGGACTTGCGCAAGCGCCAGACCTTGTCACTGTCCTCAAAGCCAGGTGGCTGAGCCACGTAAATCTCCTCATCCTGAGAGCCATAGAGGAAAGCATTGTTCATGTCCATCTAATGCAGTTTCCAGTCACGCTGAGCCACTACAACGAACAGAGCACGAGCTGAGGTCATGCGGCCTTCGGGGGAAAAGGTCTCAGTGTAATTGATGCCCTTGATCTGAGAGTACCCCTTGAGGACCAAGCGAGCCTTGTGGCGTTCTAGTGAGCCATCCGGCTTCAGTTTCTTGCGAAAGACTACTTGACCTGAATAGCCTTCCTCCAAGGTGGAAGGTCGACTAGCTCGTAAAATCCGTGCTCTCGAGTGGCGTGGGGCTCATCNAGAGCCATGGAGGAACGCATTGTTCATGTTCATCTAATGCAGTTTCCAGTCACGCTGAGCCACTACACCGAACAGAGCACGAGCTGAGGTCATGCGGCCGACGGGGGAAAAGGTGTCAGTGTAATTGATGCCCTTGATCTGAGAGTACCCCTTGAGGACCAAGCGAGCCTTGTGGCGTTCTAGTGAGCCATCCGGCTTCAGTTTCTTGCGAAAGACTACTTGACCTGAATAGCCTTCCTCCAAGGTGGAAGGTCGACTAGCTCGTAAATTCCGTGCTCTCGGGTGGCGTGGAGCTCATCCTCGTAGGTAGCACGTCAGGCGTCAATATCCTCTGATGAGAGAGCTTCCCTCGGTGTGCCCGGAGCAGGCGCCATAGAAGGAGAGCTCTACGTGGCAAGTGCACACGCTTTAGTACTATGTCTGACGACCACAAGGTCAGCTCCTGCATCACAAGCGATATGAAACTTGCGAGTGATGAGATCGTGCCATACGGGGTACGCTGGATGTACCCTACTGATTATTAAACTCGATGTTAACTGTTTTGGAGTCGTCGATTTTGAACGGATTTGTTTTTTCGAAAAATTGATCAGAATCACTAAAACATTTTTAAAGTTATTTGGCGAATTTAAAAAGACATTAACTCGTGAAAAAATATTGTTTGAAACGGGATACAGACCAGGTCTTTTATCGTCTTGTATATTGTTGTGTCTTTTTTTTTCCCAGGGGGTACGCGTACATGTCAAGGCACATTTGGCAGGTACAGTTTTGCCCAAAAAAAGGCATTGTGCGTGCCGAAGCTAGAGGCAACAAGCTTTGACACGTGCAATGCATTTTCTGAACATGAATGACACTGATGATCTAGACCGTTGGATCACCAGTGTCAGTGAGGTTCAACCCAAACCAATGCAAGAACTTGCCATTTCAGTCAAATGTGGACGACTTGACCGCACCGGTACAGAGCACATGATTTTCAAAGTTCGAGGTGTAGAAGTGAAGTGTGGTAGGCGGAGGTGAGCACACCCGATCGTCGAATTTAAGGATCGGCATTTCAGTTTTGACGAATTTCAAAGAATCACCGAAATAATTGTGCGCGGAATTTTCTTGATCGAGTTTCACGATCACTAGATTACTAAAATGTAAAAAATCGAATTTAATAATCAGTAGGGTACCTTTGTGTGCTCAGTGCCGACACTCAGGCCTAGGGCCTTTGTGCCGATATAACCACTCGCGATGCTGCAAATGGAGCGCCTGGGTGTGGTATCCGACACTCGCTGGACATCGGAGACCAATGGTCATAGACGACCACCGGGCTCATGTGAGTAACCTGGGCTCGAGGGGCTCACCTCAGGCTCAGAGAATGGCACGACCATAGCTGGTGAGGACTAAGGCTAAGGAGCAAGTGGTGTAGTGCGGGGAGATACGTGTGTGGGAGACACAGGGCTGGGTGTGACAGTAGGAGCAGGATGTGAGGGAGGACCACGCACAGAGGCAGGGCTACTGGCGAACACGGGTACAAGATTACGGGTACCTATGGGTTGCCAGGGAACAGAAGTAAAAGCCGGCTGTGCTGAAGAGGTCTTTGGGCCGACAACGATGATCGCTGAGTCATCAAGAGCCAGAGACCGAGAAGTGGAGGGGGCTCAAACGGACACATCAGCCGGACGAGAGGTACTTGCATGTTCAGACTCCTCCATCCGTCAAGGAGCCTCACACGTAGGATTGTGCGTGACAGACAGCAACGTGATCAAGGGAAGATCACGGTAGGTGAGAGACTCAAAGAAGAGCACGTCATGAGACTCAACAATACGACAACAGGCGGGGCCTTACAAATACGAGGCCTTCGATCGTGGGGAGATGCTTACGAAGGCACACAAGTGATCCCGCGGTGAGACCTTGGACCCCTGGTCCTCGGTGTACCATACAAAAGCCAAGGATCCCCATACTCGAGCGAGACGCAGGTCAACACGGTGATCAAACCAAAGCTCCTATGGTGTAACGTGGTCCGGAAGGGGACCGTGCGGGAGGCGGTTCTAGACCCATGTCATGTAGGCGAATCCTTCGAAGGCAAAGGAATCCGGGAGACCGCACTCAGACCGCATAGCATGAACCGCATCCTCCATGGTGCGGTTCCAGTGCTCGGAGACACCGTTTTGCTGAGGATTAGCAGGAGCGGAGACCTGAGGAAAAACCCCGTGCTCTGCAAAGAAACCGTCCATCTCACCAAGAAACTCATCGCCGTGAGTTAATTGGAAGGCATGCAACGTATGGCAAGACTGACGCTCAGCCATCACTAGCCAGAGACAAACCGCAAGAGTGACATCAATCTTTTGGCACATGTTGTAGACCCACCGCATCCGGGTGAAGTCATCAATCAGGGTCAGGACATATCTGCCCCGATCGGAGAGAGACTCGACAGGAAGAGGACCGAGAAGGTTCGAATGGACCAACTCGAGAGGGCGACGTTCGCGAGAACAGGAGTCAGGGTAGGTGCAATTATGCATCTTACCCTGAGCACAGAGCAATCGGTCGTGGACGGCTTCTTGAAAGAAATCGCATCAAGACGAACTGCGGGCTGTGTCTGAATGAGCTTTGATACAGTGTCGGAGCTTACATGACACAGGCAACGATGCAGCAGTCACTGGTGCTCAGTAGACAATGCCAGTGACAAACACTCGAGCAAGAGAGGATGGGGAGCAAGAAGGAGGAGGAGGAATCCGAGCGACACGATTCAGGTCATCCACAACAGAGGCACGAAGAACAATGGTACGAGTATCAATAGCAATCACAGTCGCAGAGTCTGCAGTGTGCTCCACAGAGAGTCCCATCAGTGTGCAGGCACGCATAGAAAGCAATATGAGCTCAAGGTCAGGCACAAAAAGCACCTCGGAAAGATGCAAGGGGCCAGATGCACCATCAAAGTACACAGCCCCAACACCTTGGACCGGTAAGGACTGACCAGAGCCTGTGCAGACGGAGTGAACAGAGGCAACAAGATCGAGAACAGGGAAGTCACTACGACGGCTGGTCATGTGATGAGTGGCACCCGAATCGATGATCCAAGTACCACCGGGATCAGGACCGGAGGACGTCACTGTACAACGGGCAATGCAACAATCAAAGCCGTCCTCGCTGACATAGCGTGGAGGCAGTGTCTCGAAGTCTTTGAGTTTCCGCTCCGTGGGGAGAGCAACCACAGGCTAAGAAAGGCAAGGGATGGAAAAGACACGAGGGCGAGGAGAGTCGTCAAAGTAGGTTTCAGGCGAGGATCTGATCTTCGAGAAAATTGAACCGGAACCTGTCTGAAGCAAACGGAGACGCTCCTAAAGCTTGCGAATCTCCCTCTCATGGGTGTCATCCTCAATACCTGGCATGCCAGAATCCTCATCAAAAGGAAAGAAAAGTGGCGCGTCCTGTCCTACTGCTCTCTTCGGCGTAGATGCTAACTGCTATGTAGAAGGTATGGCATCGCCCAATCCCCCGGATGTGTGCTGTGGGGCTATGGTCTAACCACGAATAAGATCAGTGAGCGCACGGATGGCGTCCGTCTGCTGCTGCTACTAGCGACGTATCTCATCCTGCTGACTCCGCAGGTCCGCAATGGCCTGCGAGCGTGGTCTTATGACCCTTGGGGGGGAGGACGAGGGATATGGTGGTCCTTTGCCCTTGTCACCAGTCAGAGCCATGTCGGTGCTCAGTACGGACGAGGACGTCAAAACGGGCTGGAATTCAGAACCGTCAGCGGTTCTCGAGGAGTTGAAACGCTAGCAATATCTGACTTTCCGGCCCCAACATTTGGACCAAGGCAGGTGCTGACGTCAGCAGGGATTTGCCGACATCAGCAAGGACCTGGGGACATCAGCAATGAAAATGCTGACATCAGCACAGCTTCCTTTTTTTTCTTTTCTTCATTTGACAACCCTCGTGGCTGTTGGGCGGCTGCTCCGCGACAGCCGCGCAGAAGCTGTGCGGAATCTGCACGAAAGCTCCGTAGCAACTTCTGCTTGGTTGTTGCTGTTGTTGCGCCTGTACTTGCAGCAGCAGCTGCGCAACTGCTTGCGCAACTGTGGCAGCAGCTGCGCGCTGGTGCTGCGTAGCGGCGTTGCTGCGCACTGCTCTAGCTGCGCGCTATTGCTGTCGCGTTGCTGCTGCTAGGTGGTATTGCTACTGCTCAATGCTGTCTCTGCTACGTGCTGCTCCTTGCTGCTGCTGTTGCTACCCGCCGCTGCCTGCTTCGGCTGCTGCTTGCTGTCACTGCGCAACACTGGTGCGCTCTCCTCCTGCTACGCAGTGCGGCTGTTGCGCGCTGTTGCTGCTGCTGCCGACCCCTACCTACTGCGGGTGCGGCCTGCTACCGTTGCTGCCAGCGCCAATGCCAGCAGCGGCTAGCAGCTGCCACCTGCTGCTCCTAGCGGCTGCTGCTGATGCACTCTCGCGTGCTGAAGGTGGGTGACATCATTGGCAATCGGGTGACGTCGACGGGTCCGTGTGGATCGGCTGCAGCGGTGACGCTCATGGCTGTTGCTCTGCTGCGTCTCGGCTGCATTTCTTGGCGAGAACTGTCTCACCGCTCTGATACCATGAGAAGATGCGTTGAAGCTTCCTAGCGACAGCCACTGACTAGACGTCAGTGCATGGTCAGACGGTGATGACAGTCACAAGTCGTATGCACAACGACAGGGGTCTGTCTAGGAGACACAAGGCAAGGTGTCAGAATGCTTCAATGTCATTTGCAGAGAGAACTGAAAAATGACAGGTCCATGGCATAAGTACCTAGCACGGCGCACGGCGGGTGTGGCACGCGGCACCACAAGGTATGTCCTAAAACGAGCCCAAAACCACTGTTTTGGCCACAACTCAGCGTAGACATGTCAGAACGCTACGCCATCTGAACCTAGACATGCAGAATCACAAGAGGAACGCTATAGATGGTCACACGCATGTATCAGGCATGAAACGGTGGATACACAATGCAAAAAGATGCAAATCGGGCCCACGGCCAGTCCACCGATAAACTTCTACGTTCTGCATAAAAAATGCAGGATATCCCAGGCAGCATCCAGAGCTCTCGGACGGTCGTCGGTCAGCTCCAAGCTAGTAGTACACCACCAGACGACGCACCGATATCACCTGGGTCCGCATCAAGGATCTGCACAGGCATGGACACGGTCGAGTGGTTATAGTAGATTTTACAGGTCGACAGGAACCTCAAAAATCACAAAAAAGGGAAGGTGAACCACCACTTTATTCGTTTCATATATTTTACGAATTGGGTGCAAGGTTTAATTCATGTAGAACACTGGGGGCATCAAAGTAGTTGAATCCCATGAAAAATAAATTGAAGGATTTTTTTAGAAAATAGAATAATGAGAAACCGAAAACGTAAACTAGTTGGCAAATCTTTATTTTTGCATGCATTACTCCAACGAAATATAGTTATGATGGTAAAATACATCTTCTACAAAGCACATAATGTTCCTTCACTTCAACCTAGTTTTTTGGTTGTAATATGTGAAGTTTTTATTGAAGGGAAACATTGAAAATGTGTACCAGCTTGTTGATGGACATTCTGAGTGGAAAGTAAACCGGGTTTGCTGTAGCTGCTTTGGACGCCCAGTTTTGCTGGAGATCATGAATGGACGTGATCGGCTCCGCTCAGAAAAGTCAAACGGAATGATGGATCACATATGCCACATTTACGTGACGGCCACTGGCCGCAGATCACTTCAACACCGATCCGGCATGCCGCCCAGATCCGTCAGATGTCGTC
Source organism: Penium margaritaceum (assembly GCA_023375785.1). Classification (NCBI taxonomy): domain Eukaryota; kingdom Viridiplantae; phylum Streptophyta; class Zygnematophyceae; order Desmidiales; family Peniaceae; genus Penium; species Penium margaritaceum. The sequence goes on along the minus strand of SZWC01004887.1, from coordinate 3,099 downwards.
GGATGTGCTCCACACCACGAGCCTTGCAGAAGGTGACGAGAAAACTACGATGCACATGTGAAAGTGAATGATCATCTTCCGCTGACACATTTTTCACCTCCGCCTGCTGGTCAAGAATGGCGAGACCCTTCGAAGTTTTCAACGGAAGACGTGCGATGCGTACATGCAGCGATAGGGTGCGTCATGCATGATGTCAACACGGTTTTGGCGGCCCGTCTACTGGGTTTGGCGTACTCTACGCCGGGTGATGCTTCTCCTGAGCACACTGTCCGGGAAACGAAAGCCAGATCAGCTGCCATTAGTCCGCGAAAATATATCCTCTAGTTGCCTTGATGCAGTCTCATGCCGCTTCCATCGTCCGAGACGTTATGGTGTCCACGGTGGCGGTATTGGATTCCTGTCGCCCTACGTTGGTACAAAGGCGACGGTCTTCTCTGACCTACCAGCNATCCGTCAGATGTCGTCGGATGTGCTCCACACCACGAGCCTTGCAGAAGGTGACGAGAAAGCTACTATGCACATGTGAAAGTGAATGATCATCTTCCGCTGACACATTTTGCACCTCCGCCTGCTGGTCAAGAATGGCGAGACCCTTCGAAGTTTTCAACGGAAGACGTGCGATGCGTACATGCAGCGATAGGGTGCGTCATGCATGATGTCAACACGGTTTTGGCGGCCCGTCTACTGGGTTTGGCGTACTCTACGCCGGGTGATGCTTCTCCTGAGCACACTGTCCGGGAAACGAAAGCCAGATCAGCTGCCATTAGTCCGCGAAAATATATCCTCTAGTTGCCTTGATGCAGTCTCATGCCGCTTCCATCGTCCGAGACGTTATGGTGTCCACGGTGGCGGTATTGGATTCCTGTCGCCCTAAGTTGGTACAAAGGCGACGGTCTTCTCTGACCTACCAGCCATCGTAGTGCCGAAGTGGGGTGACTGCTCTTCACCGTCTGAACGAGCGTTTGTCGCATCTCAGCCACAGCAAGTGCTGCAACCTCAGTCGCTGGGGCTCGCTCATGGGACTGTTGGTTCCTGGGGCTTGGAGTTGCGCTTCTGCCTCTTTTTCCCCTGGGCTTCATCATTGTCGTTTCATTCCCCTCACCCCGTCGTGAGCTGGTGGAAGCCGCGTTCAAAAAGCTAATATGCGCAGGATCAACGACATTTAACTGCATTGGACGGCGTTTGGCTCTCTTGCCTTGCTCCTGGCACCGCAGACCTGGCACCAGCTTGCAAAATCAGACTGAAAAAGAGAGAAGAAAAGGGGAACTGGCACAAGGGACGCCGACTCCACAGATTAACCGAACGGAAAGTGGCGATTCGGTCCTTCCAAGTCGCTTTTGAACGTTCGGAAACGGAACCGAACGGACCGGGAAAATTCGGAACGTTCGAAGCGTTTGGATTAGCCCCCCAAAACGCCCCATTCCCCCCCCTTTGTCCCATCTGAAGGCCCCCTACCCGACAAGGTAGGAGGTGGTCTGTCACAGCCATCCAATCTCACTTTCCAGGTTTTCTTGTTAGGCTCGGCTTTTTTTTTTTCTTTTTTCCCCTCAACGCACAAGCTCCCTTGGCAGCCAAGATGGGGGACAACAGGCGGTGGTTCAACATGCGGGCCCCACGCCCGGACAAGATAGGCAAGGGTGGGCCGGGCGGAGGGTCGCAGAGGGAGAGGGAGGGCGATGGTGACGCGGCTGCGTCCCCGAGGGATGGTGGGCATGGGGAGCATGATGAGGCGCACTCGGCTGCTGCATCGGCCATCACGCAGCAGAAGGTTGCTGCGGCGAAGAACTACATCGAGCAGCACTACAAGCAGCAGATGAAGATCCTGAAGGAGAGGAAGGACCGGTGAGCGTCAAGCGTCCGTTTTGTGTCGGACGAATTTCAATGTTGTTGTTTGGACAGAGGTTGGCCGACCAGTACAGAAAAACGGTGTGTATATGTGTGCGGAGATGAAATGATGTGAACCCACACCACCTCTGTCGATATTGACAATGGAGAGTGACTCACGGATGCAGAGATCCTCAGCAATGAATCAGCGTTTCAGCATCAATGATTCACCGTTAGTGCATCATCGATCCAGTCTCTAATGCAGGTCTCGCTTCCGATCGCCGAAGCTCATGTTGCTCATTGCATGGCATGAGTCCTGTGGACTTTGCATCAGGTGGCATCCCTTTTGGTTTGCAGCCAAACCAAAAAGGGAAGGGAAGCAACACTCCTGTCTGTGCTGCTGTGACTAGTGTGCTGCTTGGGCTCCTGTGCCGCTTTGACACCTGTGTCATAGCTCTGCACTTAACTGCGCCTCCTCTGTTTGTAGGCCTAGTCAGTTTGCCACTTGAAATAAACAGCTTCAGGGCCTGGCAATGTCACGTGTTCTCACAAATTTTAAGCCGCGAGTTTCTCATTTTTCTCTGACGTGGCTTCAGCAAGGGTCCGTTTGCTATGCTGCTCGCAGAGTGTGGCGTGATATGGTCCAACAGTCCTGCGGCTCCTTTGTCTAGGCTTGGTTTCCTTGTGTTGCTGCGATTCGCTGCGATGTACCTGAAAAGTGAAAAANTGTTGCTACACGTGCTGTTGTTGCTGCACGTGCTGCTGTTGCTACACGTGCTGTTGTTGCTGCACGTGCTGTTGTTGCTGCAGATGCTGTTGTTGCTGCAGATGCTGTTGTTGCTGCAGATGCTGTTGTTGCTGCATGTGCTGTTGTTGTTGAATGTGCTGTTTTTGTTGCACGTGCTGTTGTTGCTGCATGTGCTGTTGTTGTTGCACGTGCTGTTGTTGCATGTGCTGTTGTTGTTGCATGTGCTGTTGTGGCTGCACCTGCTCTGGCCACACCTGCTGGCCAAAAATCGCTGCGACTGAAGCTGCAATGGCCTCATCTGCTGTGGTCACATCCGCTGTGGCCGTGTCTGCCGTGGTTGCATCTGGTGTTGCAACACCTGCTGTGACAGGATTTGCTGCCACGGAGTCTTCTGTGGCTGCCTGTATTGCGGCGGAGTCTGCAGTGGCTGCCTTTACTGTCGCCAATTCAGCTGTGGATGCCTCTGTTGTGGCCATGTCTGCTGTGGCTGCCTTTGTTGTGGCTGAGTTTGCTGTGGTGGAAATGCC
>SZWC01004886.1:129251-142745 GCA_023375785.1 Penium margaritaceum | reverse complement strand
GTTGGCTTGTTGCAAGAGAGTCTCAAACTTCTGCATAAAGGCGGAGACATCCTCCCCTTCACCAAGCCTCATACTGATGAGGTTTTGTAGAATGAAGAGACGGTTGGCAAGTGAGGAGGAATGAAACACCTTGCCCAGTTTGGCGTATGCCGCGGCTGCCACTGTACAACCACTGATGTGTGAGAGGACTGAGGGTTGTATGGAGGACACAAGAACGGCAAAAGCCTTCTTGTTAAGCTTGACCCATGCCACAAGGTCAGCACCCTCCTCCTTTGGTGCTGGGATACTTCTGTCGAAATATCCTAGCAAGTCTCTATCATCCATGATGATCTCAAACTGCCACTTCCAGAGCGCAAACCCCTCTCCATCAAACTCGAGGATGGGAGAATAATTCCTTGGTTCCCCTGTCCCTGCCATCCCTACACCTACAACTGCTACAGGTGCTCCACCTGTTGTTTATGCCGATGCACCTGTGTTTGAGGCCGTTGTAGGCTGTTGGTGAGAAGAGGCAACTGCTGGCCCTTTTCACATTGGCCAATGCAAGCAGATGTAGGCTGATGTAGGCTGATGTCAGCTCCCAAGGCAGAAAGATACAGATGTGTTGCATTCCCCTCCGGCTGATGATTGACCTGTAAACAGAGAGGATGGGTGAGAGCGAAGGCGCTCTCAGTGCTTGTGAATTTGGCAGTTGCGTGCATGAAACTTCTCTAACCAGAGGAGTGGGCCCATAACCCTTTGTTAGCTACTGAGCTAACCACCTCCGGCAGAGAAGTCGCGAAACCAAAAAGCTCACAAAGGTTTTTACACCTTCTTCCTTTGCAGGTATGTGTCGTGCACCCCAAACTTAATCAGGCATACACTTCACCTTCAAGAGTACTAACGCCTTAGCATTACATCTCAAGAAGAGCTCAAGTCGTCAATACACAAGAGAGCATCAAGCAAGGGTTGATTGATCAGCATGCAAGAAAAGTCCTTTTATAGCTGTCTGTCCAGTCCTAGAACTCAAAAGTACATTCCTGAGAAGTGGCTTGACCCTGCCACATCACCAAGAGACTTGCGCTGTGGGCTTGGCACATAAGCATCCTTGTGCCAAGGTGACTGATCAGCCGTGTTGCTTCCCAGAAGCAACGGACTTTATTTCTTGGAAGCTTCCAAAACAACCAAGATGTGCATGGGGCCAGGATCGAGCTCATGACCTCTCACTTAGCCAAATCAACAAAGTGGCCAAGTTAACCACTTACCTACATGGTGTACTCACAGGTCATATCTCACATGAAACTGAGCATAGTTGAGTCACCCTACAACAAATCCAGGGGTCATACCTCCACAAGGGGCAGAGCATTCCTGATCCTTCGTACAAGACTGAACAAGGGGCAAACATATTCAACAGACAGAACGTCAAAATGGACAGATTCAGAGACTTCAAACGAGGAGTACGTCCCAGACGAAGAGACGAGGAGGGCAAGGCACGAGGCAGAGGAGGCTGCTTTCCGTCGTCAGTATGCCATGGTCCGTGAGCTTGTTCCGGAGATTGGGCTGCCAGACCTTGATATGTTACCTGACACCAGAACTCTGTGAAGGTAATATGTTCGTTACTCTTGCAGATGACTCCTATGGGTTGATAAAATGTGATACACACTTGTTGATGGACCAAACCATGAGCACTGCATTGTACATACCATCTCCACACTCTATCACATCAATGACTGACTTTCACCCCTTCTTTGATTGCAGGTGAAGAAGGGAATTCTATTCATGCCTATCCAAGCATCGTCTAGGTCAAGATCCCGGAGCACCAGGCGGGGACTCTCTGTTAGAGGGCGGTTGAGATTGCAGCGTTTGCATGTAGAGGCAGGAGAAAATGGTAAGATAACACGTGGCCAACCAGAGGAGGTGTTTTATGATGCTATTGAGTGCGGAGATGCCTGCCCTTTTGCACCTTGTGATGTTATCCATTGGGTCCATAATTTGCCGATCTACGTGCAAGACTGGATTGCCTCATGTGACCTGTCTCCATTGAGTTTCATGTGGACATAAGGCATTTGCACATAGTCACCTTTGATCTTTGTATTCATTGCATTGTAATAGCAAAGGTTGTGAAAGAATGCTACTCATAGGAGGAAGAAAAAATGCATGTACAACATGGAATGAAGCCCTTCACCAGGTAACCAAATGTTACACTAGTGTTTGGCTTAATCTCAGTTTGCTGTTGTTGCAGGTGACCAATTACTTGTCACATTTGTGTCATGTGTGTCTGAATAGAAGAATCTGTTTCATCGTATACACTAGGTCATTACATTTCAATAGTAGAAAGAAAATATACAACTATTAGTGTGGAGTCCTACATTATGTGTACTCCACAGCGTTATGCAAAAACATGGCTACTCCAGACTTGATGCATATAGTTGGCACAATGGACTGGAGTGTCAATACTCCAGACATGATTCAGGGTTCTCCATACATGAAAATGGGTACTCGAGACTTCATTTGGCAGAAATCGTGTAACAATGTACTGGTGTGTGGGTACTCCAGACATGGTTCTGGGTACTCCAGACATGATTATGGGTACTCCATACATGATTTTACAGAAATCTTGGCACAATCCTCTGGACTGTGGGTAGTCCAGACATGATTCCGGGTACTCCAGACATGATTATGGGTATCCCAGACATGATTTTACAGAAATCTTGGCACAATCCTCTGGACTGTGGGTAGTCCAGACATGATTCCGGGTACTCCAGACATGATTATGGGTATCCCAGACATGATTTTACAGAAATTTTGGCACAATGTACTGGACTGTGGGTAGTGCAGACATGATTTCTGGTACTTCAGATATCAATATGGGTATTCTAGACATGTTTGAACAGAAATGGTGGCACAATGTACTGGACTGTGGGTAGTGCAGACATGATTCCGGGTACTCCAGACATCATTATGGGTATTACAGACATGATTTTACAGAAATGTTAGCACAATGTACTGGACTGTGGGTGGTCCAGAGATAATTATGTGAAAACGTATGATGTTTACCTGAAAGAGAAGGGCCGTGTGGAAAGGAAAAGACTAAATCAATGATCACTAACAATTTTAAAGGAGGGCATTACGTACATGAAAATCTGAAATGAAATTGACATGCCTGTGCAAAAGGGGGCAAAGTGGAAAATATTTGGCAATAAACCAACAACGGTAACAGTGGCAGGGGCCATTACGGACTCAGTGGCTCAGACCATACCCACGGCTCCCAAGGCTCGGGACAGTTTGGCGGACGACTATTCGGCATGCTTATTTCCAATTTCCATGCCATCATTCTGGAGTCACATGACCTGGGGTCCATGATGGTTCTTCATGGCCCAACTCACGGTTGCGTGCTACATAGCGGTCCCACTCCTCCTTCAATGCGACTCATGCCCGATGAGCCGCCACAGGGTCCCATATGGGTGTACTCCATCGATGATCTGTTGGGCCATTCGGACGTCCGTTGGTGTCCATGTCGATCCAACGTGGAGTACAAGTATGTGGGTACTTAGCAAAGTGGACTGACTGAGAAGCACTTTAAGTACACACGATAATACCTGTTCGTTGTGCGAACCAGTACAACGAGCCGGTTCGACGCTGCAACTCGTCATTGGTGCATGCCAACGTTCGAGACGCAAACCCGGTCCGACTACTTGTCCTATAGTTTGGAACATGCGGCTGCAATGTTGGACGGGCAGAAATAACCTGCCCGTGTCCACGTGGAAATGGGCTACATGCATGAACCGTGCATCGCTGGCAACATGACACAGTCCAGCAACACACCGTCCCATATCCCCCCGGGTGGGGCTACGTCGTCTCATTGGGCAGTCGTCCACTTTCGGCGTGGACTTCCATACTCGACCAATCGGCTTTGACGTGTGATGTAAGCAATGCTGAGTCACACTGTGTCGAATTCACAACTCATTTTAATACCGTTTGCAACAGCAAACCACACTTGCAAACGTAAAGAAACAATGACCCAAACCTTCATGTTGACTGGCAGAAATAGGGTCCCGCTACGTTGTTTCAGCGACTGTGCGGTCGGCTACCGATGACGTACTTACGAGGCTCTGCCGAGGTCGACATCCCTAAACCTGAACCCTCTACATTTCGTTGAAAAAATGGGGACGACGTAGCCATAATTCTCAGAATGGGGGCAAGTTGGAAAACTAGTAAAAAAAAATGGGGGCGAGCTAGTCAGAAGTTTTTCGAATGGGGGCGACCTAGCCATTTGTTCTCAGAATGGGGGCATCTCAGACATGGTCGGCCGAAAATTGGGGCGACCTGGCAATTGGCCGCAGCTATTCACTCGCTATATTTCACCCAAAACCAGGTTTCCCTTTGGCACGATAAAAGAATTAGCGTACCTCTCACACCTAGCTAACAATATGCTTCCATACATCTACCGCACTGATCTTTATTCGCTCATTTTTTCAGACCGAATTTGATGCTTTTCAATTTCGCCCACAAAACTGTCACGTAGAATTTCCTGGGTGGTCACCCATATCTGTTTGGTAATTTTTATGGTGGTACTTTATTTCGCCCACAGTCCAGCGTGAGGTTTGAATCTGGGAGAGATGGACCACCACGACTACTGGTTTGCACCTCGCAATCCGGACGGCAATCCGTGCGACATGCATGAGGCCTCATTTCGCGCAGCCTGGCGGTGAATCGAAATCTTGCAGCCTCATTTTTTCTGAATTCTGCGAGATGACCTTGGCTGTTCATCAATTTTCTTGTAGATTTTTCATTTGAATCATGTTTCCTAGAGCTCGGAGTTTTATGAGTGATCCTGGAACACTGTCAACAATGAATTAAGAAACACATATGAGGATTTTAAAAATTACTTTGAGAGAATGCAAGACCCATTACGGTAACTATGGGTTCCCACCCCACACCACCCAGTTAAAAGAAAAAATTGGAGCAAATTTCAGAACATCGACGGTCTATATTCAATGATGCTTACCCGTAGACACAGGTAAGCAGATCGTTTCCCGCTCGACGTGAATTCCCGGTCAAGTTCATCACGTAATCAGGTGATAACGTTTGTCACTCACAGCTTGCCATTCACTCCATCTGCCTTGAAGCTGGATGGAGCAAGCTGGACAAGAGAAGAGTCACAAATGCTGCCAAAAACAGCTCACTCTGGAAACAGAAAAAAAACTCCGAAAGATGGTCACCGAATCGAGGTACTTCCCAAGCTAATCACACGATGGTGGGGGACAAGTGTCGTCTTGTGTGGGAAGCCATCATGACGCACGATTGTACGTATGGTATCTTCCAGACCATCCGGTTTCATAGATTTTGTTTGCAGCTCAAAATCTCCATCCATCGATGTATGGAAACACACCAAAACTCAACACCCACACCGCATTGAGTGCACTCTGTTGCTTGAATCTGAAAATTGAGCTGAACATACTCACATTGATGGACTCTCTTTTCCACATCCAAGTTCAATCAGCACCAGTGTGACAGCATCCATTCGCAAGTAGCATGCATGTTTCTTTCCTACTCCTTGAAATGGAATACCGTCATACGTACAACAACGTGGCTCGCATTGATGACATCATAAATCACGTAAAAAAAAAGCGAAATCAAGGGTTCGTGTACTTGCATTGGTGATGGTGACCTCGCAATGCAAACGCGCTCCGCTATAGTAATGCGATGTTAAAATGCGTTTAAACATCGCAAACGTGCGATTTCTCTCTTTCTAAAAGGTCACTTTGTAAGTAGCACGAAATGATGTCCCCCTTTCCTGCGAAGCATCTTCAATCTCTCATAGCGAGAGGAAGACCGTGACGCTGGCCAGATATTTCTCTCTTCTGGGTTCTCCCTGTTTGCTTTGACATTACGACGAACCTGTCCATAGATTCAGTCATTTTCCAAGCGAACTACCAAAAGAAGGGTCTAGACGTGCCAGCGCGGATGAGGCAAGACTGGACGCATCACTCGACGGCATTTCAATGGCTGCCAACATGACGCTTTTGGTCCAATGAGCTTTCGCCATCCTCGCCCTTGGATCCCACCCTCCTCCGCCTCACCGGCCGTTGTCTGCCCACCCAACGCCTGACACCGGCGAGAAAAAAGAAAAAAACATTTGACCCCACGCATTGCAAGAACGATGTGTGTGTCCACCATTCCCCACTCACGATTGCCCACCGGTCACATTCCACGCCTTTCTTACCTGTTGAGCAAGCAGACCAACGGCGATGCATCAGGAATGGCAGAGAACGTTGACGCCATGGAGTGGGTAGCTACTTTGATACGAGAGAGTGTGGAGTCTATCCCGGATGCTGATTTTGTCGCTGATGAGGACTCTGCCGCAATCGCAGCAATTCTAGGCACGCTCGCTGTGGCCTTGCAACCGTTCTCTCGTCTACCCGAGCACGAAGGTCACTTCACAGGCAGGGCATGGGTTGAGGAACTCATGTCTAGCAATCCAACCCACTTTTTCAAGTCAGCGCGAATGAGTCCGCAGGCCTTTCACTCCATCTGCACCACCTTACGCCATGATGGAAGTTTGTTGGACACTTCCCAAGTGTCAGTGGAGGAACAATTCTTCATCTAATTGAGGTACTGTGCGTACAACCATACAAACAAAGAGAACCAAGAATGATTCCGGCGCTCTGGTCGCACAGTCACCAAGTACGTCCGCCGGGTGGTGCAGGCCCTCTTCTCAATGCGCAATGTTGTCATCATACTCCCTTCAGAGAATCTTGGCCCTCCTTTAAAATGGCAGAACAGGACTGACTACCAGCCATACTTTGCAAATTGCATTGGAGCGATAGATGGAACGCATATCCCCGTCATTGTGTCGAAGGAGACCCAATCCCCACACCAAGACCGTTGCGGCGGCACATCGCAGAATGTCTTGCTTCTTGTCGGGTTGACGGCTTTGTCGTCTTTGTTTTGGCGGGTTGGCAGGGATCAGCACATGACAGTGCCGTTTTTGAGGATGTGGTTCGGCATGGACTAAAACCTCCAGAAGGGATGTTCTGGCTTGCCGATGCAGGTTACCCTGCACGCCACGGTTGCCTCACACCCTTCCGTGGAACAGCCCATCACCTTAAATAATGGGCAGCTGGAGCAAGGCGTCCTCCAAATGCCAAAAGAACTTTTCAATCGCAGGCACGCAGGCGCACGGTCGGCCGTTGAGCGCACCATTGGCGTGTCGACAAAACGTTTCCCCATCCTTCATGGCATACCACATTTCCACATTGCAAAGTTCCAGACCGAACTCATCGTCTCCATGATCGTGCTACACAACCTCATCACAAGGTGTGATGGGGCCCGAGATGAGGAACTGCCATTGCTTGGTGGAGACGAAGCACAAGATCGTCGCCCAAGGATGTACACTGCGCAAAGGAGTGGGAGAGATCCCATGGTTTCTCTATGTGCCTCCATTGCTGATGCTATGTGGCGTGACTACACCCATCCTTAATGATCTGTTTTGTGATCACATGTATGCATGCTTCTCAGTTTCAAATGATAGGTGCATCTGTGACTATCTCTTTCAGTCATAGTCACTCTCCTTGTCAATCTCTCCCCCCCCCCTCTCATTGTCGCTCTCTCATCCCCCCCTCTCTCTCTCTCTCTCTCTCTCTCTCTCTCTCTCCCCCTCTCTCTCTCTCTCTCTCTCTCTCTCTCTCTCTCTCTCTCTCTCTCTCTCTCTCTCTCTCTCTCTCTCTCTCTTACTCTCTCTCTCTTGATGCAATCAAGGGCAGCCCTCAGGGAGGTGATCAAGCTTACCAAGAGCCGCCAGGCAGGACCAATCGTATGTGAGAGACAAGTTGTAGGCTGCAAAGAAAAAAATACGGAAGAGTTTGAAGTTGAGAGCGCGAATGGCTGGTTTGACTCATGGATGAGAAATTTCACTAGCCCAGCTTTCTAACAAGCCTAAGTACGCCTCATTTGGCACATGGAGCTGGAAGAACCACTCTGTCAAAGTTCACCTCCTAGCATACTCCTAGCCTAGTGTAATGAGCGGCAGTCACACTCTCACACAAGAGAATTACCATCCCTGCCATGTGCACAACCAATAATATTGGTGGGGACCTCCCTTGAGGCTCCCTGAAGGTCCTCTTGCCACCTTTCTACCTTGAAGGCCGCTCAAAACCTCTCTGGCCTCTAATCGTGGCCGTCATTGGTGCTGGTAGTGCAGGAGCCGTCACTTGAACCGGACCCATTGCCATGAAACCTTGAAAACCCATATCTCCCTCAAACGGACTCCGAATCGAGTTCCATAAAGTGCTACATAACTAGAAAGACATCCTCTATTTACTGTGGTGAACTGATGATTTTTATCGAGCAACCCACTTTGGTCACTTTTTTGGCACCCCATATCCAACATTCTCCCACTTTGCGAGAATACAATCACACAAGTCCACACTGTCCCCTCAGCTGCTGAAAGCAGTGCGCTGAATGGGGGCTTGGTCAGGAAGTCTGCCAGTATCATGCTTGAAGTGCAGAACTTGATCTGCACCACCTGCTTTGCCACGATTTAGCGGTTGAAGTGATATCGCAGGTCAATGTGCTTGGTGCAGACGTGAAACCCTGTGTTTTTGGTCATAGCAATGGCGCTCATGTTGTCACAGTAGGTTGTAGTCGCTGTGTTCTGCTGCTGTCCAAGGCTTGCCAGCAGCTCACGCAGCCACACCGCTTCCTTTGCTGCTTCACTCAAGGCGATGTACTCAGCTTCGGTGGAGGAGAGGGCGACACACTCTTGCTTCTTGCTCCTCCAACTGATTGCACCTCCCCCGAGTACAAACACGAACCCACTGGTCGCCGTCCTTGTGTTCAGGTCAACTCCCCAATCTGCATCGCTGTAGCTGATGAGGATGGGGCTGTTGTTGCTATTGAAGGTGAGGTAAAAGCTGCTGCTGCTATCAAGGTAGCGCAACACACGCTTGACCGCCTCCCAATGCGGCACGCTCGGATTCACGCATAACTTGCTGAGCACTCCCACTGCTTGGCTGATGTGGAGGCGCGTGCGGAATGTTGTGTACATGAGGCTCCCAACTGCTGCTTGGTATGGCACTGCTTCCGTGCGGCTGCTCTCTTGCATGCCGCGGGGATTCTACGTCATGCTCAGCTACGCTCCTACTTCCAGTGGTGTTGCGGCCTTGCACGCTCCTACCATGTTGAAGCGCTTGATGATGCCGCTCACGTGCGTGCTCTGCGATAACTCCAATGTCAGCTGCTGTCGGTCGGGCTTGACCTGAAGGCCAAGGTAGTAGCTGAGCTCTCCCATGTCTTTCATGTCAGACTTTCCGGCAAGGGACTTCTTTACATCGTCCAAAAGAGAGTTGGAGTCAGATGCAATGAGCAGATCATCAACATGGAGCAAGATGATGACCTGGCTTGCCTCTTGCACGTGCCCATAAAGTGCATGGTCAGCTTCACTGTGCACAAAACCAAGCCCAGCCAGCTGCTCATCCATCTTGTGATACCATGATCGCGGTGCTTGCTTCAGGCTGTAAAGAGCCTTCACAAGCTTGCACACCAAATCCTCCTTTCCCTCCAACACATACCCCTCCGGCTGCTCCATGTACACTTCCTCTTTGAGGTCACCATTTAGAAATGCACACGTCACATCCATTTGGTGCACCTCCCAGTCCATAGCAGCAGCGAGAGCAAGGATCTCTCGGATGGATGAGAAATTTGTGACAGGTGCAAATGTCTCATTGTAATCCACACCCTCAGTTTGCCCATATCCCTTTGCAACCAACTGTGCTTTGTACCTGAGCACCTTACCATCCGCACCACCCTTACGCCTGAAGATCCATCGACACCCGATCACCCGGCTGCCACGTGGAGCTTCCTTGTGGGTCCAGGTGCCGTTCTTCATGAGCGCACCATACTCCTCATCTGCTGCGGCATGCAAATCTTCCGCCTTGGCTCTGCGCATGGCTTCAGTGAATGTGGCTGGGTCATCGGTGACTGTGAGGAAGAGAAGCTCGAGGTCAGACGACTCTGTTGGTGGTGGAACGGTGCACAGATTCACCAGGTCCTCCAGCGGCCTTTGTTTTCTTATGAGGCGCTTGGATCTCCTCAACGGCTCCACAGGACCATCTGCACCATGGTTGTGGCGTCCAGACCTCCATGGCAGCTGTCATGCATTGCTTTGTTGCTCCTCCTCATCAGATTCCGTTGCTTTCTCCCTCTCAGCTCCCTCCATCTCCTTCTCATTGCCGCTATCACCGCCATCTTCCGCACTGCCCTCTTCTGCTACCGGCTCTTCTCCCACTTCTGGTACCAGTACGGGAGCAAGTGAAACTGCAGACATGGGGCTTCAACTCCAGCCCTTAACATCCTTTTGAAAGACCACGTCACTGCTGCGGATGATCTTGCGAGCAGCGAGGTTGTAGAGGCAGTATCCCATGGTGTCGTAGCCAAGGAAGGCCACCTTCACCGACTTTGCATCCAGCTTGTTGTGGTTGCCGGCATGCACGTGCACAAATGCGCCACACCCGAAGACTTTCAGGTGCGTCACTGTTGGCTTGCGTCCCATCCATGCCTCCTCCGGTGTCATCAGTGGCATGGCGCACATGGAACTCCGGTTTTTCAGGTACACGGCAGTGTTGACCGCTTCCGCCGAAAAGGTTGGCGGGCGCTCCGCGTCTTGGAGCATGCTGCAAACATGCTCCATGAGCGTGCAGTTTGCGCGTTCATCCACACCGTTCAGCTGCGGTGTTCCAGGTGGGGTGACCTTGTGCCTCATCCCGCGACGCTTGAGGAAGCACCAAAGCATTCTCCTCTCGATGGAGAGGTACTCTCCTCCACCGTTGGTGCGAAGCTCCTTCAACCGCCTACCACTCTCATTCAGTGGAGCAGCAACCCACACCTTGAAAGCATCAAAGCACTCATCCTTTCCAGCCAGGAAGGACACCCACATCTTCATTGACTTGTCATCAATGAATGTGACAAAGTACAAATTGCTGGACAAGGACTGAGATGGCATGGGATCGCACAAATCAGATTGTACAAGTGAGAGAAGATCAGCCGTCCCCTTCCCTTCCCAGGAGAATGGAGTGCGGGCTTGCTTCTCTTCAATACAACCCTCACAAGCCGATGCACCTGGCTGCTTCACTCCCTTAAGCTCCAGGCCGCAAACCATCAGCTGCATGGAGATGATGGCGCCAAAGCCGAGGTGACCAAGCCAGCGGTGCCACAGGCCGATGTCGTATTTTCCCTCTCTCTGTTTTCCCTCTTCCTTCTCCGATGGCACATAGAGACGGTAGAGTCCGTCCTCCTTGTCCGTTTTTGCAAGCACACGGCCAGCACGTGTAGAGATGGTGCAGCCACCATTCTCAAAGCGAACCTGCATGCCTTCGGAGATGAGAGATGAGACAGAGAGGAGGTTAGCTGCCAGCCCCAGAACATGGAGCACCCCATTCACACGACGTTCCACGTGCTTTCCCTCAACGGAAGCACAAAATAAAATCTCATACTCCCCAACCACCATTTACACATGGTTGTCCCGCATATACACCCGACGAGGCTCAATGACGGTGTAGACAACGCACCACTCCCGGTGATACGTCATGTACCGCGTGGCTCCCGAGTCGATGATCCAGAATAAGGCCGTGTTGTGGGAGACGTGCAGGACCGGGATGGTTGTCACGAATCTACTCTTCCAATCTGGTGCATTTGCAGAAGTGTCAGACTGCTTTCCCGCTCCCACTCCAGCCGCAAGGTCCGCCTTTATCTTCCGACATTCGCGCCCAATGCCCTGGCTTCTTGCAGTAGTGGCATTTCTCCTTCTTCTTCCCTCCTCCGCCGTTGCTCCTGGTTGGTGCAGCACCGCCCCCACGACCAGAGTTGGTCATGAGAGCGACGTCCAGTCCGCTTCCGCAGTCCTCTCCCTTGTGCCGGTCCTCCTCAAACAGCAGGCTTTCCTCCACATCATTGAGGGAGAGCTTGTCGCCATGCTGGTCCATGGCAACAATGAGAGAAGTGTAGCTGCTAGGAAGGCCAGAGAGGATGGTTAGCATGAGAACACGTTCCTTGACAGGGTCCTCAATTGCAAAAAGCTGGCCGACAAGAGACTTCACCATGTTGATGTAAGAGTTATAGTTAATCACCCTAAATTCATACACTTGGCAATTGGTGTATCTAAAAGTGTATTCCTATATGCAAACATTTTTCACATATCATCAACATCAATTCATGTATAAATAACCCAGATGCACATTCATTATGTAAGTTACTATGTACTAGTTTCTGTTAGAAGTCCACGTTCACTGATATGTTCACTCCCCAATACACTTGATGATTCACAGTTTCAGGGATGAGGTGATTGGTCATATATGTGATGTAATCAATCATGGATCCGGACTCATCCATCTTCACAGTGTGAAAGCGAAAACCGAGCTGAAGGTTCATGAGGACTGACTTGGATACAGAAGTGGACTCAAGCTTCTTCCAAACCTCTTTAGGCATGAGGATGCCACGGACGAGGAGTTGCTGCCGTTCGGCGAGGTAGAGGTAGATGGTTGCGAAGGCGCAGTCACGCTTCTCGCGTTGGGTATGGGCCTCACCAGGTGAGAGAGAGGACTGAGCTAGTTCCTCCTCACTTACATGGTTCCAGAGTCCCTTCTCCATCAGCACCATCTTCATGTTGTTGCTCCAGTTGAAGAAGTTCTTGCCTTCGAACTTGACAATGTTGACTCCGGCCACCACAGAAACGGATGGCGCCATGGTAGTGAAACGTTCAGCCCCCAAACGACTCTCTCACACAGCAAGGTGCAATGAATGCCTCAAGGATGAGACAGAGCCTTGTTCTAGCTCTGATACCACTGATGAAATCAAATGCAGCCCTCAGGGAGGTGATCAAGATCACCAAGAGCCGCTAGGCAAGACCAATTGTATGTAAGAGACAAGTTGTAGGCTGCAGAGACAAAAATACCGAAGCATGTGAAGTTGTGTAGAGAGCACGAATGGCTGGTTTGACTCGTTAAAAAATTAAATTAGCATAGCTTTCTAACAAGCCTAATTATGCCTCATTTGGCACATGGAACTGGAAGAACCACTCTGTCAAAGTTCAACTCCTAGCACACTCCTAGCCCAGCGGGATGAGCGGCAGTCACACTCTCACACAAGAGAATTACCATCCCTGCCATGTGCACAACCAATAATCTTGGTGGGGACCTCCCTTGTAGCTCCCTGAAGGTCCTCTTGCCACCTTTCTACCTTGAAGGCCGCTCCAAACCTCCCTGGCCAATAATTGTGGCCGTCATTGGTGCTGGTAGTGCAGGAGCCGTCACTTGAACCGGACCCATTGCCACAAACCTTGAAAATCCATATCTCCCTCAAACGAACTCCGAATCAAGTTCCGTAAAGTACTACAGAACCAGAAAAACATCCTCTATTCACTGTTGTGACCTGATGATTTTTATCGAGCAACCCACTTTGGTCACTTTTTTGGCACCCAATATCCAACATCTCTCTCTCTCTCTCTCTCTCTCTCTCTCTCTC
>SZWC01004886.1:93039-129168 GCA_023375785.1 Penium margaritaceum | reverse complement strand
CTCTCTCTCTCTCTCTCTCTCTCTCTCTCTCTTGCTCTCTCTCTCCCTTCCCTGACTACTTGAAGGTGTGACTACCTAGAAGACC
Source organism: Penium margaritaceum (assembly GCA_023375785.1). Lineage (NCBI taxonomy): Eukaryota > Viridiplantae > Streptophyta > Zygnematophyceae > Desmidiales > Peniaceae > Penium > Penium margaritaceum. The sequence continues at coordinate 129,083 of SZWC01004886.1, read as the reverse complement.
TGGCCAGACTATGTCCAAGACTTGAGAGCAGCCTTACTAGAAGCTTCCTCTCTAGATGTTGCTCATATCTGAGTCAAGAGCTTTGTCTAGGCATTGAGCCAAGAGTTAGTGTCTGGCGTTAGCTCTGCTTTGCAGCACTGATCTAGTCTAAAAGGACTTTATTTGAGTGCCTCTCTTTCGACCGAGTAAGTTTGGCAAGATTTTCCAGCTTTGCTACAAGGGTCAGAAGTCATCTCATGACCCAGTATGTCTGCGGTGGTTGCTAGCGTGAAGAGGAGGCAACTCTGACCATGAAGGTCATTCCACCTTAGGTGTTGCGCCGTACTGAGACTCTTGCAATGAAGGCCTTGAGGTCCTAGCAAGGTGTTGCGCCCTCCTATGGGGCAGGTTGTGTCAGAGCATTAAACTGAGCTGTGATATGATGTTGTTCCCCTTTACCACACTTGTACTTAATAGTCTGTTTTTAACTACAAGTGCAATCTCAATCTTCCGCTTTTACACTTCGGAGTACAGGGTTAGCTTGATAGGCACACAAATCCTGGACAGCAGCAAGACTCCCTTGCTGCATCAGAGCAAGCGACGACTTCAGCACTGCACGCTCCAAAAACCCAGAAAACAGATGGTTTCTTGTTTGTTTTTATCAATGATTATCTATTCTTTTGTCCATTTTCTCAATAAACATTAGTGCTTTGGTTTTTGAAATGTCTACATACAACCTCAAGTAATGTCCTTTCATGAGTTTATCAATCATCTATGCTTCTTTCTGTTCTCTCAATGTAAAATCTCAAGTCTAAGCCACAAGTTAGAGTATGCCCATTTATTTGAATAGTGGATCTGGAGAGATTTTTCTCTCTCTTTCCAAGCTCACCCAACATGCTCTCTCATTGTCTAAGGCCATGGCCACTCTTAACATTTTATGAAATATGGATGGGTAAATATTAATTTACATGGGAGGGAAAAGATTTATTTTGTGGAAAATGAGATGTTTATAGAAATATATATGTCAGAGGAGGTTGGAGTGGTCAGTCCCTCAACCAGCTGCAATGATGTATCAAGAGGGGTGGTCTTGTGGAGCCACAAAGAACCCACCTCGGATGCCTTGAGACTATGTGTGTAAGCAATTTAGAAGACTGCCTGTAGGGTCACTAGCATGTACTAGAAGAGGAGAAGGCAATTGTAGGAGGTGCTTCCCAAGCACTAGATAGTAGTCTGACAGGTTAAGACTTGTACAGGCAGACACAACAAGAATCTAGTAGCACACAGGTAAAATTAGAAGCAAAGGGATCCGTAGGCATGCTTGACTGACTGAATCCAGTCAAAGGAATCTGTACCTACAGGTAGGGAATCTAAACCTACACCTGTTCTACTACTTGCACATGCAAGTGCAAGTATGCCTTCACATTCCTTATACCGATTATGGCCAGGTAGTTGCATAACCACCTAAAAATTTGCATAACCACAAGGGCAGTCCCAAAACTACAAAGAAAGGATACGAGTCTAATGGTAGCTTATGGTAGCTGAAGGGTCACCAGGAATTTGTACAATGTCCTTGAAGTTAAGGAAACACTTGGTGTGGGAAGATACTCTCGTACCTGAAAGGTCACAAGGAATTTGAATTTACCACCAGACAAGATAATATGTGAGGAACAATGTTGAGCAACCACCCTTCAATTAAAACTTCAAAGGCCACATCCTCCTCTTCGAGATTCAAAGGTCATCCCAAATGGTAAGGAGAGAACATTTTGAGCTTTGGCCAACAATTTTTTCTTACATGGATTGTGAAAAGGGAGAAATATCTTGAGTTATGTCATTGCACTGCACGTGCTCCGTTTATGTAGAGTCAACGAGAGTTGAAGCGTACATGGCGACCTGAATTTGACATGTCAGGGCTCTGATGATAAATTTTCTCTGCCATCCTATATGCTGCCTTTGATTGCCGTTTTTGCATACTCAGCACACACAACAGTGAACATGATGCCAACACACAAGAACAGCCTCTCCTTCCAGGCAAAGACCTGGAAAAGCATACTTAGGTACGGCATCCGCCCAGCCTGAAAAGCCCCACGTGAAGGTTTGGGCAGCTCCATACCCGCAAGAGACACGCAGATGAATTCCGGTGACATGGATGAAAAAATTATTTGACCCAACAACATGCAACCATTACGCTTTTGCTGTTTTATTGTACCTAAATACTACAGTCCCCACTACATGCGATTGCAACACTTGTGCTTCCATCATGTCTTTCTTGAGTAGGTTAAAACATGATTTTCTGTAAACAAAATATATTCAATACCTCAATATAAGCAATTGAACAGCATCCAGACCATGGAGTATTGGTGCTAGAGGGGCTTTCAAGGCCAGGTTGAAAAATATGCAGAAAATCCAGAAGCGTTCTTCATTCCGAATCAACGGACATTGTGCTCGACATTATCATTTTTTTCTCAACTCGAATCTTCCTAAAAAATCAGATCGTATTGGATCAATGGCTTGATAACCTCAAACTATGATTTAGCACAACATAATGCATTGTACAACCATCATGAATTCATGTTTAATGGTGTGTTCCACTGAATTTTCTTTGTATGTAGTATCTACCGCCATCAAATTTCTCACACAAGAAGAAGGTTCGGCTGACAAAAACTGGAAGTACTTCACTTTGGCAAGGAACAAATGTATGTAGTAAATGACGACAGTTTATCCTGTCATGGAGATATCGCGGTGCAACAAGTTGAGTACAAATTTCCAAGAAAAAAGAGCATTTTGCACTGGATACAGCCATCCTGTATCAATACAGATGTAATGAATTGACAAAACATCATAAAGGAATCGCACAGTAGCTACTGGGATGTAACTGGCTGACGAGCAAAACGCAATAGCCCATTTTCTTCCTAACTACTGCCGACATGACACATTGGTCAGGTCTTACATGACTGATGGACTAAGGAAACGGGAGACGGCAGGTCGCAAGCTCAATTCTGCACACCATGAATACAATTTTTTTCAGCGACCCTCACGCGCAGGGAGGAAGGTCCCAAAAGTGCTTCAATATATTTTTTCTCCAGGACATTCGACACATAAATCAAGTAAAAAAATATCTGGTTTGTGATCACTCTATGAAAAAGGTAGCGGAACACAGCATAAGTACCAATTATGAACCAGTAGCAAGTTGGATGAAACAATCCGCTGAATTTGTGTAGTGTCGTTGCATGCAAAAGACATCAGTACATGCAACAACAATGCGACAAGGGCGACACAATAACATAGCTATAAACGTGTAGTGCGGGCCGACCTCTTCCTATGGCTTGAATGGGTCCCTCGCCTGTGGGCTGTCGGAAGGCATGACTTGAGGGCCTGAGACCCTAGATAACCAAGGTTTTGGCCTAGTGGGCTAAAATTCTCTTTCCAATTTGTTACAAAAACCCTTGGGAAAAAGTGAGGAAGGATTTTTAATCAAACCTGGCCATTGATATAGGGTATAATTCAACACTACCTCTCATTTGATGATGGCCGGTATCGATGGTTCATGTATTAGAGATGGATTTGGCTATTTGATGCCCCCCTTCACTCTCTTGAATTGTTCAAGATGAAAGGCGTTGATGGAACGATAGTGGTGTTGGTAGAATTTCAGGAATGGGATTTAACGTGAAAGCAATGTGGTGTTGTGTCTTAGTGCTTGATGCCGCTTGAGAGATGATTCAGAGAATTTGTTTTGGATATCTATTGGTCCTCACTCATCAGTACTTTCCTCTGGTGGCCAAAAAAATGAATCTTTTTCCCCAACTTGGCTAAATGAGCATGAGTTGCAAAAGAAGTTCCGACTGCAAATCTGCATTTTTTTTTTGTGAATGCACCCCCTCCCACCTATTTCAATCCTGCCAAACCCGCAGATTTTGTGGATTTGACAGTGTTAAGAAATGACTTCGTGGATTGATTTTGCTTCCGTATTCACTGTTGAGTGTGACGACGTCGCTCGATGCTGGCTCTCAGGAGCCGTTAGATTGTGGCCACTTCCATTCAGCAGCTGTTGAAAACAGCTGTTGATGCTGTTGGCATGGTTCTTCCACACCAATAATTTTGTGAGAGCCGCTTGATTGTTCTGCTGGTGAATTTTTGCGTATCGATGGTCCCTTTGCCTTTGAATCACTTCCCTTCTTTTTCTCGTGACATTGTGTCTGCCACTTCCTTGTCGCTCTTTAGTCAGGGTAGTTTTCCTCAACTTTTAATAGCACAAGTGAGGTCATGCATTGTTGCCTGAGTCCGCATCGTCCCCTTTTGTATTAGCTTCAATTTTGGAAGAAAACTTGGCTTTACTCTCTTTTGAAAGTAATGGAAAAGGCTTTCTATGGGTGGGTATCTCAAGGAAGCTGCACAAATGTTCGGGAAAACTGCCGATAAGGGCACGTTTGGTTTCGGAAGCGGTCCTACTCGGATTCCGAGTCGGATTCGCAATCAGAGTGAAGTTCCGCTCGGATTCCGACTTCGAAAAAGTCGGATCCGACTTCGTCGTCCGCGGACAGCGCCGATGGCTGCAGTAACACTCCAACCGGACGTACGAGTTCGAACTCGGTCATGAGAAAATGTAGCGACGGTGGATCCGAGTCTTCTTCTCCCGCGGCAACTCGGTCGAATCCAAACTTACCCTAAGTTTAGGAAAGTTGTTGATGAGTAGCAAATGGACGGTACTAAAGATATTTCACTGAAAAATCTAGAGCTTCCAGTTTTCAAAGCCTTGGGAACCCCTAGAGTGTTCAATATTGTTTAATAGCAATATGATTCCACTCACCTGTTTGACAAAGTATGGCCTTTTTTGGCTCCACATTTGCCATAATTGGAGACTTTTCTCTCTTGAAAATAGTTCCACGTCCACAAATTATAATGAAAATGAACACCAGAATTCACCATCAGAGGGAAATGGCCTTCAAAGATACCAATAATCACCAATATACGATTGAACAATTTATGATGTGTTTAATTTGTGGAGGTGAAATTTCAAGGTTGTCCCTATGCTATTAGAGGACTTGTTTTGCCAAATGATTTTTGTGAAGATTTCCCAAAAGGTGATGGAGATGAATTTTTGTGTTCTTGATGGATGGGAAATGTTTCAGATGTCAATGTGAGAGCATTATTCAAAGACGGAAAGTGATATCTTTCAACGATTTCTCTTTTCATGTCAACAAACAAGAAACTGAGTCTTGCCAAAACAACTTTGGATACATGAATTCTCAGCTTTGTCAATTGGTTTTGTGGACAATCGAAAATTTAAAAATACTGTTGCTGATGTTGTAATCTTGGTTGATTTTCCAACATCATCAAATGGAGTTTGGCTCATGGACAAGTTGTTTCTGTTAAGGTTTTGGTTTATGTTTGATAAGATGGTGTCGTAGGTAATGGATGAGTTGTTGTTGTGGATGATGCTGAAAGTTACTTTTCCAGCTTTGTCAAGTGATGTTGTAAAGGCTAGAGTGGTTGTACCTGCTATATTCTAAACTAGGTTAAGTTTCTAGCTGTGTTCACAAGTAGCTTTGCATAATGGAGCAATTGTAGTTGGTCTGTTTGACATTGAAAACTTGGATTTTTTTGGTCTTTGTTAGCAAGAGTTGTGGACAATGGAGATATTTTAGTTGATATAAAAAGTCTAGAAACTTATTTTTTTTCCAGTTTTGTTGGCTGGCGTTGGAGATGATGGCCTAGTTACAGTTGATGTGAACGGGGCTTCGTTTTTTTTTTATTTCAATTTCATCAGCCGATGTTGTGTAGAATTGTATAGTCATATCCACTAGTTCAGTTGATATCTATGAACTTGTTCGAGCTCTGTCAACTGGTCTTCCAAATAACGTTGTGGTTGTTTTTGCTCCCTTTGTTGAACAATTTGCTCATTTTTCTAGCTTTTCGGCTAGCATTATGTAATATGGAGTTTATGATTCTGCTCCTAGTGTCTTTCGCATGGATATTTTACCCTGGTGCGAAGTATCCACCTCAAACTTGAGACAAAGGTCACTGAGCGACTATGTACATTCCAATTTGAGTACCGAGACGTTTTCAGTTTGCTGAACAAAATGAGAGAGGAGGTTTCACTGAAAACCTCACACTGAACGTGTTGAAAGTCTTCATCCATGTCAATTTCATAAGAGGCAACATTTTTCCTTTTATTTTTTCACGATTGCGTAGAGATTATCCTTCTTGTGGAAGGTTTCCACAGTTCTCTGATACCATGTAAAGATTTCCAGAATGTAAATGGGTGAATCTGTTCTCAAATACGAGGGACGGGACATTGTTTGTGGAACGTGAAATTTATGTAGAAGTATGTGTCACATGAGGTTTGCGTGAACAGGCCCTGAACTAGCTGTATGGATGTGTTTAGAAGTGTGGTCTTGTAGAGCCAGAGGGCGCCTGTCCTAGATGCCTTAAGACTAAGTCTAAAAGCCAAAATTGTAATAGAACACTTGCAGGGTAAATACCATGTATCAAAAATTTCAAAAGAATTTTTATAATTTGCTTCCCAAGGCACTGGTTTGTAGCTTTAAAGGCTAAAACGTGTAGATAGAAAATCAGGAGGAAGCTACTACCCCGCATGTTAAAGTGGAACAAAACAAATCACAAGGCATTTTGCACTGAATGAACTCACTCCCATAATTAGCAAAGAGGCACCCCTACATTTCTGCCTTTATTAAACCATCAATTTGTTGGAAATTGGTCGCTCAATTAACTGTCCATGGGTCTATTTTATCGCAAAATTGGCCAGGTCAGGAGAAGCCATTCCATCAGCATTTTATGTCTTTGGAAATCAGTGTTCAAGCCTTAAGAAAAGACAATACCCTCCTCAGTGGCCACTTTGCACCCATCACCTAGACCCCTTCCGAGGGGTACTTTTTTTGGAAATTTGAAGTGATGCCTTGTCACTTCCAATGGCCTAAATTGCGCTTCGGTGAGGGAATTTTTTGGTTTTGGTGCTCTCGCAAATTCCTGGCAGAAATGCGTCAGCTGCAGCAATGGAATTTGTAGACCACCTGAATGACAAATCTTAGGAGGCGCGCAGCAACTCTTTGGAAATCTTAGGATGTCAAGAGTATTCCCACAAAACTTCAACATCAATGGTGGAGTGTGCCATGAGCGGCACTGTGGCAAGGTTTGGATGGGGTTGTGGAGTTGCAAGGAGATAGAGGCAAACAGTTAGAAATCTTGATTGAAGACTTAGAAACTACACAAGGAATAAGTGCCTCATATTTTTAGCACACTATAGTAGTTGGAGACACTCTAGAACACACAAGGAAAATCAATAAACCTTGCCCAAGGCGCAGGTTTGCCCCATGTGGTGGTTGGCGACTTTGCTAGCACTGTTGGCGGTGCCTTGGTGGTGGCCGACCACCCTAAATCACCCACACATGGTGGTAGTTACCAAAAAAAGGTGACTCACACACAAAAGGACACCTAAAAATACACCTTCTCCCCTTTTGCAGTTAGAACCGCGCACACACATTTTATTTGGTACATGCGATGCGAGAAAGGCCAGATTGCAGCTCGTTGCATTGGCGCATCGCGCCCATTCACAGTTTGGTCACAAGGTGCGTTGGTGAGGCCGCGTCGCGGATTTCCCATTGACCCATGCAACTTCATGGTGGATTTTTCTGCGTCACGTTTGTTTCGCGGAGCTGTCTGGTTGGTGGTCCATGTGTCACTCGCACATGCACATATTCCTTAAACCTGTATTTTGCACGTTGCCTTGTCATCAAACCACCGAGTGCGCACGTCCATGTGTAACCGGCAAAACAGTTTCTCCCAACACCCTTTAGTAATTTCTCTCAAAACAGACAGCACTTTTCTCTCACTCCTCGGAGAGTGAGGCCAAAAACAAAAACCGTTGGCCGGGTGCCACCCCTCTGGCTATCCGGTCGTCGTGATCAGTCAAACCTGTCACGACCTCCCCTTTTTTCTGTTGTCTCTCTCACTTCCATTCGTCGCGTGCTTAAGGAGGCTGCCAACCAGTGGCTTGCTTGCGTCGGTGGGTTTTCCCACCCAACCGCCAACAACTTTGACCTCCTCAAAGTCTTCTTTGCTACATCAGTTTAGAGCTTCAGCAAAAAACCATCTTCAAGTGTACCTCTTCATGAAGAGGTACATCCCTTCATGAGCAAAAGGATACTAACCTATCCACATAAATCACCAGCCTCAAGATTAAAGACTACTTAAGAACCCCACTTCTACAGCTCGTTAACAGCTACTTGATTTACGTCAAATCAGGATCCAACACTGGGATTTGTTCCGCATTCAAATTTCAGCTTCTATTTTAGGAGTTAGCTTTTGTAACAACTCTACTTCATATAAAGAGGGCCCATCTATGCCAACATCGTGAAGCCGAAGATGGTGAACCGGAGGTTAGGCTAGAGCTTATCCTAAAACAAAGCATGCAAATTAATAAAGGGTACCAACTAGTGAAGTTAGTTCAGTCCCCGTTCATCTTTGAGTGTTTATTGCTCGCAATGTGCATTTGCACTAAGCATCATATTTTATCAATCCAGATTCATTCAAATCTTCTGCTCCACAATAGAAAGACAAGGAGTTGGAAGCATGTCTTTCTACTCCAAACGCTACTAGACTGGTAGATTCCTGCTTGTCTAAAATTTGGTGCCGGTTTTACCCCCTGTCCCAACCAAAGTCCAACATGGTATCAGAGCTCAAGTGAAGCATCTTGATTTATGACAGTGGTTCTCACATCCACGTGAAACTCTTCCAAGTTGAGGGAGAATTCCTTGGAATCCGTGTCATCTGAAACAACACAAGCAGTTGAAGTGCAACAGATCACTCTCCAATATGGAGGAAGAATATCATTTTCCAGTCAGCACATCTTCACCAGGAGGATGAGAGCTACCCAAAATGGAATGAGAAGGGATGCCTGTATGGGGAAGACAAAGTCCTGAAGCTGGAGTGCCGTAATTAAAGAAAAATGATGTCGGTGCCATCCTGTCGAGCTCAAAGGGGAAGCTTCTACCTTTACCATGCATGAGGAAGAGAGAGTTTTGGCTATCAAACCTTACCACCACACGATGCCTCTTCTTCTGCCAAGAGCACAAGCTGATTGGATTGTCCTTTCTGCCCTTTCTTCCTCTTGATAAGAGCTGGCCATCCAGCTCTTTGCAAGTGAGAGGGCTGGAAGGCTGGTCAACCAAGGCCCAAGCTTAGCAATACTGAGCAACAGTTCCAACATTCCTTCTCTTTTGTTGTGGCAATTCAGGCGCACTGATGCGGAACCAAGACAGATATGTTCATCTGTAAGGGTGCTGTGCTTCCTGTCCGTGAGCAAAGGTAGGAAAAGGAAGGGGAGGGAGATAAAAAAAAGGGCCTTGAAGGAGGACGGGGTTGAAGGCGTGCTTTTTGCTCGTGGAAAAGGAAACTGTGAGCATCCAGAGAACAGAGATGGCCATAGAACAGACTGGTGGGATTAAGAACAGGGTACGAGTCAAGGATTGGATCTTAGACAAGCAGCCAGTCAATGCATTGGTCAGTAGGCGTCAGGTCCACCCATGTTCGGTGGTGATTGACCTGACCCCCCGCAAAAATTAGCCGTCGCTGCCTTCTCGGTTCTCCTGTACTCAGTGCCCCAGCCTCGCCCACCCCGCCCTGCACATAATCATGCTCCAGGCTCCTTCCCTCCCCCACTTCCTCCCAGTAGCAACAATGAACTCCTGGTCAGTGGGGCGCACCTCCATTTTCCTCTCGCCACATTTTCTTTAGCCCCTTCCGGACAGGGTCAAATAGTGATGTCAGGAGGTCTAGGAAGCCTGAGAACTCCACATAATCACCAGCCACTTTCATCCAGGCCGGGAATTCACCCCAATCAGTGGCAGCAGACCAATAGACGTCGTCAATTCCAACAGTATGAAGGATGTCCCCGCGCCTCCCCGAGATGGACGCCTTTTTAGCGGTTGTCGAAAAAAACTGACCATGGTCAACCGCATCCTCAAGGGCCTTGAGGGTGCTTTCTGCTGTTCCCACCTCAACGCAGTGTGAAATCAATCCTTTGTTTGAATCAGCCAACTGATCAGGCAGAGACTCAGTCACAGACTCGACAGAGGCACTGGACAAGGCATTGGAAGAATCAGCTGCTGCTTTAGACTCCATCTGCTCCATCTGCGGCACATACTGTCCCTCCTCCTGCTCCTCCTCCTGCTCCTGCTCCTGCTCCTGCTTTTGCTCCTGCCACTTCTCCTTCTCCTGCTCATGCTCTTTCTCATGCTCCTGCTCCTTTTTCTTCTCCTGCTCCTGCTCATGCTCATGCTCCTGCTCCTGCTCCTGCTCCTGCTCCTGCTCCTAATCTTGCTCCTGCCTCTTTTCCTGCTCATGCTCATGCTCCGGCTCATGCCCCTGCTCCTGCTCATGCTCCTGCTGCTTCTTCTGCTCCTTCTCCTGCTCCTGCTCCTGCTCCTGCTCCTGCTCCTAATCTTGCTCCTGCCTCTTTTCCTGCTCATGCTCATGCTCCGGCTCATGCCCCTGCTCCTGCTCATGCTCCTGCTGCTTCTTCTGCTCCTTCTCCTGCTCCTGCTCATGCTCCTGCTCCTGCTGCTGATTCTTCTCTTGCTCCTGCTTCTGCTCCTTTTCTCCTGCCCCAGCCTCCCCCACGCTCTCAATCAGGATTTCTAGCGCAGCAACTGCAGGCGAATTAGCTCTGCAAAGTTGCCCAAGGTTGCAGACTGATTGAGAATAAACGGGCTATTGAGATAGTGGAAGAAATCACCATGCACCTGCTGATAGTGCTGCTGCTGCTGCTGCTGCTGCTGCTGCTGCTGCTGCTTCTCCTGCTGCTTCTTGCTGTTCACTTTGTTGCTGCTGACATCAGTAGTCTCCCACATGAAGTTATCTGTGTGGCTGCTGGACATGTCCAGCTGGTTGAGAAGGCTAGATTCAGAATGAGGCAGCGAGAATTTGTGGACAATGACGCAGACGAGGGGAATGCGCTGCATGGTGATAAAGGGGCCATAGCCGCGGATCATCATCCCACCTGTCCTGTGTGCCTGGAAATGGAGAAAACAGACATTTGTGAAGGGAGGAAACATACGGAGGGGAAAAGGGTGGAAGATAGCCTAGCCCATGAAGCGAACGTCTAGCACCAAACGGTGGAAGATAGCCTACCACGTTCGCTCCACATGTGAACGTCTAGCACATGGTAATTGACGTTGAGCCGCGACACCCTTGCGGCAATCACATCAAGACATAAACCTTTCACATGGCATGATGGCAACACAAGACACCACATGAGAACACATGGCAATGCATGGCAACACATCGAGGCACTTGGCAAGACACATTGGAACACATGGCACAGCACACACATTACACGACACTTGTCGCTTTGTCTGCTCTGGCTATCGCGAGATACCTGGCAAACAGAAATTACCATATTGACTGGCAGAAAATGGTGCAAGTTGCACCGTGCAACACATGAAAAAATGAACATTGTTCGAATGAAAGTGTTAAGGAATCAAAATGATACATGCACTGGCGGCAAAACACCAAGCGAACAGGTGGAACAGAAGTGCAGAGCGGGATACTGGCAGATGGCAGACGAACTGAACGGAGCAAGAACCAAAGGACAGCGACCAGCAGCGTCATGAGAAGGAATGGCAAGGAAACGTCGGCAGAAAACAGAGCGTCTGGTTAGTACAAGTTGCAAACACAAGTCGTCCTCTTTGCCTCAATCCACAGCACAGCAGGACGGCCCGATACTGCGACAAGCGAGAAGAGTCAATTACTGTCCCCACGCAGCACGTACCCTGTCTGCTTCAGATGAAGCCGCCGCGCACAGGAGGAGGAGGAGGAGGGCTGCGGTAGCAATGACCCTGCCGCTCGCCATTGTCGTAGGCTGCACCTCCACCAAATGAATCGGACGCTCGGCGACAGGGCCAAGGGCACACAAGAATCGCCGAAACCACCAAAATGAGGTGTTGGCGAAGGGTCGGAGCTGAAGAGTTATTTGCAATGAGTCGCAGTGCACGCAAGGGAACATAAGCTACAGGAAAGAGGAGAGGTGAACAAGGCATTCACATCTACAGCTGGCGGTTCGGACAGATTGTCGCGTTGTAGACATTTGACCCGCATTCCGAGACATGAGCGAGTAACCTTGTTGTAAAGCAATTATAACTCACGTGATTATGGAAAGCGCGAAGCAGCATCTTAAGAAAAATTGTTTTCCGAAAAGAGGATATCTACCGCGTTCTGTACAAAAGAGAGATACCGACTTTGTTCAGCTAAAAAATGCTTTTTTTTGCGAAAACAAAATAGGTATGCTCTTATTGGCGTGGACAATTGGCGGAGGCTGATTTTGTTTCGTTCGAACAAAGTCAGGTTCCTCACTTTGTTCGTGACGAAAGTAGTATATGCATATTGTTCCTATTCGTCGGCGACCAGAAATTGCCACGTGGCAAGACATCAAATTGCCACGCTGGATAGCCATTGAAACTCAGTTCACCGAAATTGGTTTGAAGTGGTTGTGATGAAAAACTATAAAGGAAAGTGCGAGGTATGAAAGAACTTTGGCGGGGGGTTCTAGTTGTAACCTCCTCAGCCACCAACTCTCCGCGAAATTTCGCGGAGAGTTGGTGGCTGGGGAGGTGTACAACTAAGAACAGTACCCCAAACTCCGCATTCCCGATGCCGCCCTGCCATATCGCCAAAGGGTGGCTTTGCCGATAAACCATTGCCGACTCGGGAAAAGTAGCCATCTACCGTTGACTCGCAGTTTGTTCTCTGAATATCCGTACAATTTCGAGTTTTCATGTAAACGTTTTGCACGTGCTAAGTTGTTTGGAGAACTAAACTCCGCATTTGTTGAAGGGAACCTCCCAGGCCTTGCTACCGCGGGGCCTGGGAGGAGCCCGAACCTCAATAAACCACACAATCCCTGAATGTTACGAGGGGAGTTTCAGAAACATTTTTGGGGGAGAATCTGGGTATGAGGCGAAAGTACAGGAAGTCAACCCCGTAATGCGAAATAAAAAAAAAAATTAGATGGTAGTTTGCAACGCGCTACGGGTGAGATGAGCGGCCAAATACTGAGCCGAGGGGGCGCAATATTTGGCCGATCGCCAAATCGTATATGCGAAAAGACGTACTTCACGCGTCGTGGAACGGAGATGGCGTTGACTGGGGATTCGTTTCTCATTTTGTTGCAGCAGGTAAATCACAGGTGAACAAACGAAACCCATGCGCGACGCACAAAACGATGGCAGTCGTATGATACAACACTGGGAGACCGTGCAGCCGTTTGGTGATGGTGATATTCCGCGATACTAGGACCTGTTTGAGACGTTTCGTGCAGAACAAACACACTGTGCACCCAGCCAGAAAAAACAAACAGTGGAAATGCAATTACCGTACTGGATCATGAATTCTCCAAAAATATCTTTTTCAATTCGCCCATGCGTTCTATCAATTATTCATTTGATTGCGCATTTTTTGGTTTCCATAATCAAACATCGAATCAACCCTCTCCCGCTGATTCTTCATGGTTTGTAGGCCAACTGCGCCTACGTGGCAGGTCTCCCAACGTCTGGGTAATGTCCTATTCGTGTTTTCCTCTAGAATCAGAAGAAGTTGCCGTGATGAGGACGTTAACGCTAAACATGCGAAGAAAAATCCGTTTCAGTTGAAATGTAACCGAATCGACGATAAGAATCCCACGAAGGTATCGAATTCAACACTACAAAATTTGAAGGAATTTCGCTACATCGGACGTATGGCCCGTCGAACCACGCATTGATGCCGACTACCCGTGAAATCAGGAAACATCGTCGTCTTCTCTGGACGATAACAACCCGCAAAAGTTGCGCTGGAGGGACTTCAATCCCGCGGTTTCGAACCCGACCCCGGTCTTCCAAAAATAAAAATATAAATCACAAATTGAGCGTGAAACTACTCAAACCCTAGAATCAAAATCAAAGGCGTGGGTTCAACGCCTTGGTGATGGTGATACTCCACAATACTAGTACCTGTTTGAGAAATTTTGTGCAGAAAAAACAAACTGTGCACCCAGCCAGAAAAAAAAACAGTGGAAATGCACTATTTTTTGTAACCATCATGTCCGAACAGAGCCCCTCATGATGATCGTCAAGAAATAATCGCCAAGGTGTCCTTAAAGCCTCTACATATGAAAACTGATCCATTGCATGACACCCATGCTTTCGACAATCTTTGCACATAAGCATCAAAGTAAAATCAGAAATCCGCGGGTTTTTTTAACCATCTTATGGGAGACCGACATGCTGTGGTCTATGTTGTTCATAAACTTGCGCATGCGGTCAATGTCCTGGCCTATAATTTTGGGCTTCGGTTTGCTTACCCCCACGCTTCTTTTAGGAGATGAAAAACCCGTTTTGAATTTTTTGAACCAGTGTGGGCTCCTTCTGCGCTGCGAGTGCAAAAGCGGCTTGCTGCATCCAACTAGCATTTTCTCAGCAGCCAACGGTGTTCACGTGTGATCGATGGGGGTTGTGGAACTGTCTGCGATTGGCCGCGGACTGTACGGAGAAGGTCACGAGAGGCGATGACAAAAATACAGCATTATGACGTGGAAGCACGAGCGATGACATCATCAGTGATTGACGGGCCAAGTTACATCACCTCTTCCATCACTCTAACATCACTCTCATATCACTCTAATATTGCAAAACTGTTGCACGCTCCCTGGGTCTTTTCCCACTGACCCGTGCTGAACACCCCTGCCATGTCAGGGTTGTTTTTCCATCCGAATGCGACATGGACTGCTCGTAGTCCGCCAATCTATGAGCGAAGTGACTCGGACTTGCTAAAACTTCCTACGGCTTCATAGCTGTAGCAAGGTCTAGCAAACCTCGAGTCCACGTTGGACGGTCCCACGTTCACGAGACCAACGAGGCAAGAAACAGACTCTCGCCAATGTCGGACAAGCAGAAACCAGAAAAATAAAAGTGCTTTTGCCAATACCTGCTAGGAAATTTGCCGTACCTTGCGTCGAAATGACTTGCTTTAGCTTCCGATGTGATTGGAAACCTTGTAGCAACCCATTCATCATCGCGCACCAGGGTCTCTTATGAGTGTGGACACGTGGCGGAGTTGCTACGGGGAAGTGTGAAAAGCCCCACTAATCAGCGAAGGCATACATGGTGCGATCTTATGCAAGTGTTTTAAAAACGTTGTGAGCCAATCTTCCACAACGTAAATGGTGCGAGCTTATCCTTGCATCAATGCGGATGGAAGCGATTGAACTAATTACAAGCTTGTACCATACATGTTTCACAGAAAGAAACACTGCACAACAATGATGCCAAACAGCTAGAACGAATAGAAAACAAGTAATGGGACAAAAAAATTGACAGACCGTGCGGATAACTCTGAGAGTTCCCTGACATTATTATTGGGCAGAATTGGGGGTTCGAATATTGAATAGGAAAAAAACACTGACGACAAAACACAGTAGACATGTCATTTTAGATTTTCATCGCAAAACTCGTGCATACCCTCCCACATTGATAAGCGATATTAGTATTGCATGAGTCAAATACCTAGCATGATGCGCAAAAATCCTTTTATTGCATCTGACTGTGCTTTCAGTGATGTAGGAGAGATATAGGCTCTAAGAGGAACTTGAAGATAGGTTACAAAATATTGATACATGAGAGGTGGTGGCATAGATGGCCACTTTGGGCAACGGATTCTAGTTGGGGGATACGCGTTTGCGTAGACTAGTAATTACACTGCATCCGTCTTTGAAGTGTTTGAACCTCCGCTATGAAGCTCAAAGTAACCATCCTGAAGATAGACAGAAAATAGAAGCAAATGGTGTGTGCGATACATTAGGCATGATCCACGTTACAACCACAATTTTGGATCCCGCACTTAAGCTAAGGAAAAAGATGAGAGAACCATGCTTTAGACTTCTTGTAAACTTTTGATCCGTGACTCTGATGACATCATTAGTGATGCAAGTCATATACACAGACATGTCCAGCAAGGCTGTATATCATGCATGTAGATATTAGTATCGGGCAATTTACCACCCTCCATGTTTGAAAAAGTAGAAGCTCTTGAGACTCCAGAGTTGCCATGATAGGATAATAATAAGAATGTTGCTTAGTCCATAGATGGTGGTAAAAAGTATCACCGGCATTCACCGTCCAAGGGGAAAGGTCCTAAAAAATACCAATCACCACCAACATAAAAATCAATAATTTTTTTGTATTGAACTTGTGGAGGTGATTTATCAATGGTGTCCCTCTTCTACTAGAGAAATGGTCTTGTCATACATTTCTCATTTTTCTCATTATTGGACAATGTTTCAGATGACAATATGAGAGCATTAGTCAAAGAGGGGAATTAGTTTCTTCCAACGAATTCTGTTGTCATATCAGCAGATAGTTGGGTGAGACTTGCCAGAAAAACCTTGGATGGATTAATTATGAGCTTTTTCAATTGGTTTTGTGGACAATTGAGCACCTAGAGCTGCTACTTCTGGTGTATTTAACTTAGTTGGTTCACTATCATCGTCAACAAAAGCTGAGATTCTTGGACAACTTGTGTCAGTTAAGGTTGTGGTTTCGGTTAAAAACATATTGTGCCATGGGCTAGGCATGATTTATTGTGTAGGATGATGATAAACCTTACGTTTGCAACTTTGTTAAGTAATTTTGTGACCAATGGAATAGTTGCAGTTGTTTTTTTCAATGTTGTAGACTTGGCTCATTTCTATATTTGTTCACATGTAGTTATGCATAATGAAGGAGTTATAAGCAGCGCTGGTTGATATTGAAGACGTGGATGATTTTTTGGCTTTGTTAGCTAGAGTTGTGAATGATGGAGATATTGCAATTGATATGAACAGAGATAAGAACGTTTTTGTCCCAACGTTGTTGGCTGGTATTTTAAATGATGGCATAGTTGCAGTTGACCTGAATGTAGCTTTGTGTTGTTTTTTTCAAGCTTCACTGGCCGGTGTTGTGTCAAATTTGATAATCATATCCACTACTTCCTTTGATTTCTATGAAGTTGTTTGAGCTTCATCAACTGGTCTTCTAAAAAATTTTGTGGTATTATGTGCTCCTTTTGTTGACCCATGTCATATTTTTCTAGATTTTTGGGTAGAATTATGTCAGATGGAGTAGATGGTTCTGCACCTCGTTCCTGTTGCATGGATGTCTTGTGCGGGTTTAAGTTATCTACCTCAAATGTGAGACAAAGGTCACTAAGCAACTGTATACATATGGATTTGTTTACAAAAAAATCCACAATTGGCTAAAAATAATGAAGAGGCTTATTCTAAAGGCCTTGTGCTGAGAATGTTCAAAATCTTCATCCATGTCAATGAAGTGAGAGATATCCTTTTTGCCTTTTATGTTTCCAATATTTTTTTTAGAGATTTTTCTTCTTTTCAAAGTTCTTTACAATTCTCCGATACCATGTCAAGATTTCAAAAATGTGGATGGGTGAATTTGTAATAAGATAGGAGGGATAGGACGTATTTATTGACTTTAAAATACATGTAGACATATATGTCACATGAAAATTGAGTGAACAGGACCTAAACCATCTGTAGGGGTATATTTACAAGTGTGGTCTTGTGGTTCCAGAGGTAGTCTAAAAGCCGGACTTGCAGTAGAATAATTGCATGATTACCACCATGTACTAGAAGAGACAAGAGCCTTTTGAGAAGGTGCTTAAAAAGGAATTGGTTTGTAGTTTTATAAGCTAAGATTCGTACAGAAAAAACCTGGAGGAATCTACTAGCACACATGTCAATATTAAACCAAAGTAATCTGAAGGCGTGAATGAACTCATTCCCACAAGTAGCAAAGTGGCACCCTTGTTCTTTTGCCTCAAGTGGACCATCCCTTCAAATGGCCATGAACTTGCATAACCACCTGGAAAGTTGCATAACAACATGGCAAGTTATGGAACCCCCTTGAGAGGTTAAGAGGTTGATGGTATCTGATGGAAGGTGAAAATGCATCTCAAAGTTTTCGGTTTTCCATGAGTTTTTAGAGACACTTGGATTTTAAATATTCAATGGAAACTTAAAGGTCACCAAGAAGTTGAAACAGTCTTCATGGAAGAGGACAAGCGATGAAGAATGAAGACCAACCACCCCTCAACTAGAAGCTGAAATGTCACATCCTCCCATAGGAAACTCAAAGATTATTCCAGAAGATGAGGAGGCAAGGGTTTCAGCCTCACCCATCGCAATTTTCTCATGGGATTTTGTAAGCCCTTGTAGAATGAGTATTTGTTTCCCCAAATCCGGCCATTGACACTAGGTCCTTTCAACAGCTCCATTATCACCATGTAGGAAGTCCACCTTGTCTGTGTCATTTTCCATTGAACAATATTGCCTTATTATTACCCCAACTCTTGCATCCTATTGAATGTCGCCACTAGCAGTAAAATAGACAACATCATATGATAGTAGGCTGAAATGAGCAACAATAAAGGCCCATAGCAAAGAGGAGGCATAGGGAACCAAGGAAAGTCAACGTCATGTGCACAACCTGTATTGCAATGGGCACCCTCAAAACTCCTTGAAGGAAACCACAATAATCTGGGCATTATGTGCACGATAAGACATAAGATCATGCACAATACTACACCAAAAGATTCAGACCGGGAAGGTGAACCACCGGGACCATGGTGGCAGGCACCGGGAAACCATGTAGTGCGGAGATAAAAAAGGTAAGTAGAAGCGACAAGTGGACCTCCTTGGCGTGAACCACACCAGTGGTCAGTGCGGCCACAATAGACACCCAAAACGCTGTTGAACAAATCCTACAACTTCAATACCATCACAGATGGTTACAACACGCAATGTAGAACTGCGTGCACAGCAGGTTTCTACAGCCTTTGCCATAGAAAATTCAGTGGCGTAAAACATGGCTAGAGGTGACATGGAAGCAGGTATGGCCTCAGCAACATTCTCTCCGTGTGTAGCAGCTAGAACTACGGTCCGTGCAAGAACTATTTCAGTGACAAGTGAAGTCGACCCCTTCATGGAGAGCTGACACAAGACCAGACTCTTGTAGTAGAGGAGCAGGGAGAAGAGGAGGAGGAAGATGAGTACAAAGAGGACAGTGGAGGAGAGGAGGATAACTTGAATGTGGTCCTTGTGGCTATACCAGCTCCTGTGGATGACTACACTAGTGGTTGGACTGACTCCGAGATGTCTGACAAAGACTACGACCCAGACGAGGAGACTAGGAGAGCAAGGCAGGAGGTAAAGGAGGCAACACTCACATGTCTATATGTATTGGTTTGTGAACTTCTACCAGAGATGGTCCTCCCGGATCTTGACATGGTGATTGACTACGGTGCTCTGTGAAGTTAACACAATCGTTAACTTGCACAGTCTTGATGTTGTTCATTGTGGTCCTTTTGTGTTAACCGTAGACAGCATTTAGCACCATTTTACATCATGATTTCTGTATTTGCTTCTTAATTGTACATGTCATGCATTATTCCATACTATTTCATGAGAAGGTGTTCCTATCTGTGTCTTCCATTGTTGATTTCAGGTGCACAAGGCTTTTTCTTACTTGTGCCGATGCAAGTTCCTACGGTGACAGGTTAAGAAATGAGGAGGCCCGGTGTTCCAGTGAGGGGGAGATGTAGATTGCAACGGCTCAGAGTGTAGGGGGCAGACAACATGTGGCCAAGCAGGTGAAGTGTTCTACGATGCAGAGGATTGTGGAGATGCTTGCCCGTGCGCGGCATGTGATGTTATCTGTAGGGTGCACAGTTTGCCAGTTTATGTGCAAGAGTGGATTGCTAGTGGTGACCTCTCGCCATTGTGTTACTTTTGCAACTGATTGATATCGTTTTCACGAATGTGGCATTTGTATTATTAGCATGCTAGTGGGCCTATCACCGTTTGGAAGTGACATGTAATTCACATGTTTGTAACATACATAGGGCCATAGAACTTTTTCAATGTATTGTTGAAATTATATGTAAAGTTCTAAATGATAATGTTATCAGGAAGTAACAAACATTGCATCACAGGTTAAAGAATCCCACATGGTTTTCAGTTCAACACACAAAAATCCACGCATGAGTCACAAAGCTTTTGCATCCATTATCAATTGATAAGAAGCCCAAAAAGATCTCTACTACTTGCAAGCTAAAGTTCGAACAAATCAGTTCCAGGGGCATCAAAGCTTAATAAATTCCATATTACCTAAGGTAGAAGAGGTGGTGCTACATACCCATAATTCACATAATCTGTGTACAAGCCACCTTGAAATTTAGGGTCACATGAGTTGTAATGCAAGAAATAGTATTCCTTCACACCTCAATCAGTTGGGAAAAGTGGAAATATTAGGCCTGAATCGTTTCTAAACAATTAAGGTAAACTGGGTATTCTGGAAATGATGTGTTCATAACATAAGCATTTCCTTCTCATTAGATTGGCCACATGTTTTCCAACCATCTTCAGCACATTGAACTCTCAGGCGTTTCAATACATACTGCTCCTTAACACTGACTCCACATCCCCTCCTTGATCCGTGTTTGCCGGCCTACACCTTCCTCGGATTGATTAGGACGCCCTTGTCAACCCACAACACACATAGAAACCCAAAGCACATGAATGTGCTGGGGAATCATAAAATAAAATACTGTACAATGGATATGTTTTTGTGCTTGGATTCAGAACATACACATAAGAAAATCACAAAGGCGCACTGCGCATTGGTCTAATTTCTTAGAATGCATATGAGAGATGGAAATGCCTTTAAAAAGTACCAATGCTAGAAACCATGTCCACGTCTGGCAACCCCACGTCACCAACCAGCGCAGAATGATTCCACAAATCCACCTCTTCTACTTCAGATCTTGCCCATTTTGCTTACTCTTTAAGGTCATACTCCTTCAGTCCATTCACTACTTCTGCCACCCACATTTGTACCTTTCATCTTTAGTTGAGGTTCTGTGACGTCCTCCTTATTGTTCCTTTTCTCTTTGTAATCCTCCACCTCCTCTTCCTACATGTGCCACTTTCTTGCAATTGTGTATTCTTGAGTCAGCTACCTATTCAAGCCATCAGCTTCTCCACCACCATGTAAACAAGGGGTTGTAGTACTTGAGCCAGCTCCAAGTGACACTACAAGGAAAAATGCTTGAGTAGCAGTTGCATTTTTTTCTAGTGTGGTGGCAGGTGTAGCTTCAGCAACGCCAGCCGTGATGGCTGTGGTAGCATCACCAGCAAGTGAGGCTATGGACACGTGCTGAGCGTGTATATCTTTAGTACACTACTAGCTATCTTGGGGTTGGAACAAGAGGGTTGATGTGGTGCCTTTTCGGTGTCCCCTTTGTGTGTACCTTCCACGAATGTGGTTAGCACCAAGAAGGTCCCCATGCCTCTTCCTCTTGTCTTGGGGTTTTCCAAATTTATGGTCACCAGGCACGTGCCTTCCAAGTCCAGGAAATCACCCTCTGCATCAGATTTGAATAGGCGTGGGCTTCAAGGCTGTAAGATTCACACCCAACATGCTGTTATCATAACACCGCTTACAGCCGCAGGTTTCAAGGCCTCTAGAGGGATGCCGTTCTTAAGGAGTAGTGCATATTCATGGAAACACAGAACTTCGACCTCTTGGTACCGACCACAACTACGATTGCGCATGTGGTAGTCCTCTTGACATGGCTCTCCGTTGTTTCAAGTAATGATTGCCATAAGGTTGCAAATGTGGACAACCTCGTAGTTCCGTGCTGACATGCACATGTGATGCATGGCCTAGCCTAGTGTGTTTGAACCATTTCCACTCCTGAAAATTTTCCATGAGTGCCTCATGAGCCATCTTTGTGCGAGTGGAAGGGATACAAGTCCATGTGATAGTGGAAGGAGACAAGCATGTGCGCATCCACAATACAATCATTGAGAGATTCTATGACATAACATATGATGTGGCCTCCACATCTTGGTGGCCCGTGAAAACCTGACAAGTTCTATAGTGGGATCGTGCCCACTGTACCTAACCTGAATACTTGATGATAGGTAGCCTTGTTGATCTCATGACCTCCGTGCTCAGCTTTTCATATTGGTCAGAAACTAGTCTACTATGCTACCATGAATGCAAAGACATGTCTTCTCATGGCTTGAAGTCATTCTCAAAGCTAAGCAGAACAATGTCGAAGAATTTTCCCTTCATGAAAAAGGTGTCCTATCCACGAATACTAAAAAACATCAGCATACGACACGTTGCATGTCCATGGGTGTCGGCAATGAATGGAGGCGACTTAGAATTCCATCTGCATATACATGAATTCCTCTCCAGAATGAAAAAAATCAAGATTTTATCATTTTTAAGACTTCATAAGCAAACCCCTTCACCTAACATACGCACTGTTAAGATTCAATTCAATCGTGCCTCTTTTGTATTTAGCGATTGCCATGAACTATCCATTTTGGGCATGTTACTTTTTCCCGATTCAATGGTTTTGACACTCACTTTGAGGATATGAAATCATAACAAGGTTCATCAGTTTTTTCTTTGTGTTTTCTCATTCTTCACATTCTTTCCCCTTGTCGTCAACTATCTCGTGCATCATGTCGATGCGATGATCTCATGGTGTCACATTGAACTATCACAAACCCCTCGCAAGAGGGGGTTGTGGTTCTTTCAGTATTTGTGGGGCTCCGAGAGCCATTGTCTTACAAGGGAGACTTCTGGGCCTTGCTACTGCAAGTCACAATACATACCCATGCCATGTTGAAACCCAATGCAATTCCTGGGAGACTTTGTACCTTTTGCATGGCAGACCTGGGTTTTTGCGTGATTAGGCAAAAAATACATATATTGATGAAGTCGTTTCCACTCGATGTGACCAAGCCATGCTTTGGCTTTATTTAAAGCCAAAGCATGGCAAAGGAAATGCCTATGGTAATGTAAGGTTTGATCAAAATCCTAAAACTTCATAGGGGATTTGTGTGTCAAGAAAAGAAAAAATGAAAACATATCATTGCTCGATCGTGATTCGTGCCAGCCATGGATGGCAACACATCTCCCTTCCTTCCTCAGCAGCCATCTATTCTCCCCTTTCACTTTCCCCTCACCACTGCTATGCACATGATGCACACAAGCCCCTAAATCCCACGAATGGAAATTGTTTCCTTACGTTTTCGACCCACTGCATGTCCACCTCAGGATTTTGACGTCGTTTGGCCGAGGGAATATTGGCCACCTGTCCTGACCTCTGGTGTTCCAATCCCAAAGGGTCTTCAGAAACTTTGCAAACCATATTGATGTTTTCATAATAATTGGTTGATTTCTTGATGGCGCAAGAATTGTATAAAACTGCACCTCAATTATTCTCAAAAGCCCCAAAATTCTTCGGAGTTTCTCGAAGCCACCACTCACAATGCGCTGTCACACGCATCGCTCGACTCGATCTCCCAAGACCGAACATATGCCTCATTGTGTTTTTTGCTATTGTACATATGTCCTCAACATGTATGACATGTCATTGAAGTCAACATACCCCTAAACACAAATAATCAAAGTGTCCCAAATCCTCCAATCATCTTCTAATCCACACCTCATCCCTTCGAACCACTTAGGTTCCCCTCGGCATAACACTTGGTATTAGAGCAAAGCGCCACGGGAGGGGTAGTGGATGCATGAACTACAGGACGACAACCTTGCATGGTTCTTGAGCACATCTGCACCATTCAGAACTTAACAGACCTTACGATGACAATGGTGAATGAATCGAGCGCACCATGGACTTCCTTGAGTCCAAATTTGACTACTACATTGAGTACCGTCCTGAAAACAGTATTGAGCAGGTTCTCAAATTTGACAACCAGACCTAATGGCTGAGATCAACATGTTGCTCGTCAAATAAGACCTATACCTTGCGAGGCTATTCTTGAAGGGCTACAAGGAGTTCAACGAATGCGAAAAAACCAAATTCTGGTTGAACGACTCCTATTGGCGAAAACGATTCAATACCCAAGTCACTGTACCACCAGATGAGGACTTGCGACGGATGCTATTGGAGGAATGCAATAACACCGGTACAAGTGGACGTTTTTTTTAGGACAAGACGTTCAAGAAGGTGACAAAGTACTGCTGGTATGACGAGACATAGAGCAACGTGGTAGTACAAGTGGAAGTTTTTGGTAGGACAAGACATTCAAGAAGGTCACACTATATTTTTCATGTAATGTGACACTTGTCTGTGGCAAAAACATTAGTACACAAGGCCACTAGGAAAGATCCAGCTCTTCCCTATTCCAACCGGGCCGTGGATTGACATCAGCATAGACTTCGTGAAAGGACTACCTGTCACTCCGCAGGGATATAATGTCATCCTTGTAGTGGTGGAAATATCTCTCACAATGTTTTATTGTATCCCGACGACATCAATCATCAGCACAGAAGGGATAGCATGCCTGTTTCTAAATCAAACAAGCAGTCAATAGTACGTGGCATGCCGTGGTCACACGGCATGCCACGTACTATTATAAAAAAAATGGCCACTTAAATAGCAGTTCATTGGCACAAAATGATGACGCATTATGGGAATCGGATGCAGCTATCAACAGTGTTGCATCCTCAAATCGATGGAAAAACCAAGTGGACCAACCAGATGGTCGAACAACTCCTTTGCACTTTATACGAGTCCCACAATATTGGATGGGTAGCAAAACTTCTGACCGTCGAACTCGCATAAAACTTCGGAAATTCCACCGCAATGTGCAGATCTTTTTTAGGTGATTCATGGTACAATTCCCACCACACCAGCAGGACTACTTAGCCAGAGTAATATTCCTGCGGCTGAAATCCACCAACGATGCATCAAATCAACATCTGTACAAGAGGTCGTCGGGTCTCGAGAGCCTCAATACCCATCTGATCCAACAACTGAATGCAACAATTTTGGAGCTACAAAACTCACGTTTGCAGAAAGCAATAATCATGAAGAGAAAATTTCAACTCTTAAGTTAACCCTAAATTTGACCAGCACTCTATGAGTTGTTTGTGCCTGGGAACTTGAAAGGATCGACGGTCAGGATGTAACTGATGATTTTGGAAGTGTACTTCACAACTGCTAGGGTCAACCATGTCAAAAAGGAAATTGACCTCGCGGCCTCACTTTTGTGTTTTACGGCCTTGATTAAATGGTCCAATCTAAAAACAATCCAACGGCGGCAAGATGCCGGCCGAGCAGGATCAATGGCTCTCGTGGCCGCTCTTGCATTGTGGACCACAGGCATTCAACATCTTGAGCAGACTATTTTGACTTGGCATGACTCTCTGGCTCCACCACATAACTGAACACGCTTTGCATGTGCCATACTTACACGCTTTGGAAAAATGAACGCAACGTCTCATGCATTGCACATGCTTCAACACGTACATCATCAGTCTAGCTTGACAAATTACACTCAGCATTTTGGTGAAATCTTCACCGGCAATGACCTCGTCCTTGAAAAAACTCTATTTCAACAACCTCAAATGTCATATTTGGCAATCAATCACCACATGCAACAGGCCACGATTCCTAGCGTGGTAGAGGGGATTCACAGTCAACAGAAACCTTGTCTGATGGAGATTTACGACGTTGATCAATGCGATCAAAAACTGTGCTGAACTTGTGGAAAGCCAGGAAACATGTCACGCGACTGTCAAAAGTGGTGGAAAAAAGCCAAAGTGGGTAGGAAGTCGAAGAGAAAAAGTGAGGATTCGGGAAGCAACAAAGGTCAGAAGTAAATGGTGTAATTTGTTTCTGGCCAGAAAAATGTACGCAGTCCGATTGCCCATCTAGGCAGCTAAGCTCACCGTAAACAAGGGTTCCTAACATCGCAAATTTTGACAAGGGATACAACGACCAACTGGCAATATCGCTACGGGTAGAACTGAGTAGCTTTAAAACTCACAGAATGGTACTGGCCCTTCTAAATGGATGGGCTTCTTACAGCTCTTGAAGCAATGACATGGTTTAGAAGCTGGGTTTGCACACCAAACCAGGGATGTTTTAAGGAAAATTATAGATGGTAGACTACATATTCGTTGACTTTGTGAAATTCTTTGACTACAAATCGAGATATGTATGATGTTACAGTATAGAGAACTGGTCTTATGAGCGAACAAAAAATCACCCTCTGATAAGATTTCTTTTACTGACACAATTTATAGGTAGACTAGAGCAGTAGAGCAATCCATGTTAGCATTAAAAGCAGAAAAAAAAAATTACCTTGAATGACTGATCCACAACGTAGAGGCAATGATGGGGAGCAACAGAGGTGGAAGAAGTAGAGGAGGTTATAGCAAGAATTTTTTGCGACGGGAGGGACAAGCGTGGCTAGTCCATGAAGAGGTAAGGGAAGCGGAATATTACACAACAGTGGATGCAACAACATCAGCCTCGACACGTGCCAAGTTTACAACCATTCTATAGTAGTTTTCACCACTTGTCAAGGAGTTTGAAAGGATTTTTTTCTCAAGAACTAGCCTAAGAATTACCTCCACAACAAAGCTTCGACCACCAGATAGACCTGAAGGCCGGGCATCAGACTGACAATAAAGAGATCCTATTGGATGAGTGACCACAAACTGATAAAACTAGAAAGAAAGAAAAAAAAGTTAGACAAGATGCTTGGTCTGGGATTCATCAGGCCATCCATGTCATACTACACGAAACCAGTGCTTTTTGTAAAAAGGAAACCGGCAAAACATGGATGTGCATGGAAAACCAAGTGTTGAACGAAATCATGATCACGACCCCCTACTCTCTCCGGCGAGCAGACAAATTTTTTGACGAACTCCGCGTGGGAGGAATTTTCACCAAACATCGTCCTACTTAGTGTCAAATTTGTGAATCGGATAAGGATATCAAAATGATGGCGTTCCACACCAGATCCGAACCAGATACAGGCACCTTGACTTCACGTTCATGCCATTTGGACTCACAAATGCCCTTGTCACATTTATGGCGGCAATGAACAACGCATCTCGGCCATACCTTGATGACTTCGTCGATGTATATCTCGACGCCATCTTGGTGTACAGCCATATCCCGGAGGAGCATGATGAAAATCTCCAAAACTTACTTGAGATTTCATGAAGAGATCAATTCTACAGACAACTCTTGCTGTTTGATTGAGTTTTTGGGCCATGTCATCAGCGACTGTTGGATCATCATGACCTGAAGAAATCAAATGTTGGCGAATGACAACGAACATTTGGGACCTACAGGTATTTTTAAGTTTCTGCAACTACTATTGTTCATTCGTAAAAGACTACACCCAAGTTTCAGTGCCTCTCTCCGATCTCAGTGGAGTGGAGTTGGACAGAAAGCAAACAAGAAGCGTTTAACTTTCTGAAAAAATCTCTGACCACGAGGCCCGTCCTATGACTGGAAGATCAAACAGTGGACTTTTTCATGGTCACTGATGCATCCGATGTAGTCATCTGAGCTATTCTCCTCCAAGACAATGGCGGTGGAGATCAACCAGTCGCATATATTTGGCACAAACAGCACGGAGTGGAACTCAACTGTACGGTACACGAAAAGGAAATGCTTGTGGTCATGCACACATTCAAGAGGTGGCAGTGTTTTGGTTCGACAACCCTTACTGGCGACAACAATTCACTCACCAGGTTGTCGTACCATCAAACAAGGGGTTACGACAAATGTTATTTGAGGATTGCCATGACACAGGTCCAGGTGGACACTTTGGCGAGGACAAGACGCTCTAGAGGCTGGTGGAACCAGATGTAAACCAAAGTGGCAAACTTCCGCTTCACATGGAACACCTACGAGTGGCAACTATTTTGTCGCACGAGGCCACCAAGACCACTCCAACCCCCCCCTGTTCTGACGGAGCCTTGGGTCAACATCAACATGGAGTGCATGACAGGATCGCCTGCCACTCCAAAAGGCTATGACACCATCCTTGTAGTCATGGACCGGTTTTAAAAAGCCGGTCTGCGAGCTCAACACGACAACAACAACTGCCATCATAGAAGGATCTGCATGACTGTTTTTACATCATATTATACAGCTTCACAACGTGTCACGCACCATCATCAAAGACAGAGGAAAATTCTTTACCAACCGCCTTTGTGCGAGTTGGTGACACGTTATGTGAGTTGGATGCAGCAATTGACAACATTCCATCCTCAAACTGATTGGTAAACTGAGCAGACCAATCACATTCTCAAATAAATTCTCCACACTATACTCAAGCTGCACATTACTGATTGGGAAGCAAAGATGCCAACCGCCAAACTCGCATACAACTATGCATATTTCACCATAACAGGTACGATTATGTTCTCATTCCATTCCATGGAAAATTTCTGCCACACCAGCAGGAATTCAAATTCAAAGTAGTATTCCGGCGGTTGACATTCTCCGATGGAACTTCTGCAGCATTTGGGAAGACATGCGACAGACTCTCGTGAATACGTAAGCAGTGGAGAAGCTGGTAGTGGAGCAGCATCATAGTGATGGCGTGTTCAGTGCTAGCGGGTACGTCCTACTCAGCTCAAGGAACATCAAACTTTGTCGACAAGACTTTGCCAAGATCGAACCCCGGTGGTTGGGCCCATTTGAAATTGACTGGACGCAACTCCTTCTAACGCTCAACTTTGTCTAACAGACATCATGGAGATCCATCCAATCTTCAATGTCAGCAAGCTCAAGCACTGCCGAGACCCTAGCAAGAACTTCTCGGGCTGAGAAGTTCTTGCTACGTTGCTTTCCCACCTCCTATCCATGCGGACAGGGATAGTGAGTAAGTGATTGAAGATCTCCTTGAGCATTGATTTTGTAGAAAAAAAATTGAGTATCTGGTGAACAAGCGCGTCTATGACACCGCAAAGAACAGTTGGGAATCCTACGACATCATTTGAGGCATCAATCATCTAATCAACGGCTAACACCTTTGTCATCGGCCTACCTCTGCTTATACGCCTGGACGTCATGGTTAAAAAAGGGGAAAGTGCTATGTCCCAAACATACAAGAGTCCCTAAAATGTACGAGCCAAAAAATTTGTTTTCAAATTTGTGGCCTAGGATTTTTATGCCCTTTGGAAGAAGGCATTTTGGCCACCTAAACCAACCTCTAGTGTTCCGGTTCCAAAGGTTCTGACACTAGAATATGTGACAGAAGTATTGTGAACAGTGTCGATGTTTTGATACTGTTTGGTCGACTTCTCGACAGCACTAGACTTTTGTAAAACTGCGCCTCGACATTCTTGAAGCTCCCTGTCTTACTAGAGGAGTTTCTTGAAGTGACTAATTAGGATGCAACCTCGCACGCATTGCTTGAATCGAGCTCCCAAGACCCAACATATGTCTCATTGTGTTTCTCTTCATTGTGTATGTATGCTCAACATGTTTGACACTTTTCATTGAATTACACTATCTGCAAAATGAAAATCATCAAAGTTTTCCAGCTCCTCAAAATGTCTTGTGCTCTTCACCTCATCT
Organism: Penium margaritaceum; assembly: GCA_023375785.1. Taxonomy (NCBI): domain Eukaryota; kingdom Viridiplantae; phylum Streptophyta; class Zygnematophyceae; order Desmidiales; family Peniaceae; genus Penium; species Penium margaritaceum. The sequence goes on along the minus strand of SZWC01004886.1, from coordinate 99,632 downwards.
GTGTGAACCACCAACTTGTTACATCCCTGACGTACACAAGTCCCTTCTATGTGCAAGTGGTTAATTTTGTTCTTAGATTCATGGCCCACTATACGATGACTTTGGGGTTTTTACGTCGTTCGATCCAGGGAATTTTTGCCAGTTGCCTTGACCTCCGGTATTCCTTTCTAGAAGTTCTTGACAACTTTGACCACCTTCCAGAATTCTCTACAGAAGTTTCGCGAACCATACTGATACTTTGATATCATTTGGTGGACTTCTCAATGACGCTCCACTTTTACAAAAGAAGTATCAAGATATTCTCTAAATCCCCTGACTTCTCTGTAGAGCTTCTCGAATGCACCACTCACGGTGTGTCCTCGCACATGTCGCTTGGCTCAAACACCGATGATCCGACTTATACCTCATTCCCATTCTCGGCATTGTTTATATGTAATCAACACACTGAAAACTTGTCATCAAAGTCAACACTCTGCTCAATACAAGTCATCCATTTGCCCAAAATCTCAAATATTCTTTTGTCACGTACCCAGTCCCTGTTGACCACCCACTTTCTACTTGGCATAACATTTGGTATCAAAACATAGCAGCATTTCAGGGGCAACTAATGCTTTAACTACATTCTAACAACCTCGCACGAGACCTCAGCACACCTCCACCTTTCAAAATATCACAGACCTTTGCGACAAGAATGTTGAACAGATGGACCGCAACCGGCGACGAGCAGCAGTCCAAGGCAAGTAATCCAGTGATGGCAGATGAGTAGCACGCAAACAACGATGCTCTCCAGGCAAACAAGGTGGCATCAACAACCTTTGCGGCACATGGTGCAGCAGCAACGAACCCGACGGCCAGTCCGATGACGGACCCCTTGGGCTCGGCAAACCCTTCGTCTACGTCGTTACCACTTCATTCAACATCTGACACTATGGAAGGTGCCGGTCGACAAGCACAAATCAAAGCAAACATGTAGCAGATAATTTTGAGACTCGAGCCTCAATACCCATCTTCTCCAACAACTCAACATTACAATGTAGGAGCTTTGAGTTTCTCGTGCACGCGAAGCAATGCTCACCGAGAAGAATTTGCAACTATTGCGTGAACCCCATATTCGACCGGCACTTGTCAGCCGTTTGATCCCCCAAACTCTAAGGAACCGATGCTCATAATGTGGCTGACGATTTTGGAGGTGTATTTTGCTGATGTGGTCAATAATGACAAAATTAAAGTTAACCTCGCGGCCTCACTTCTGCGTGGCATGACTTTGAGTTGGTGGTCCGATCTAAAGGCCATCCAATGGCAGCAGGAGATCTGCTGAACTGCATTGACGACTCTTGCAACCGGTCTCACATAGTCGACCGCTGGCCTACTACCTCTCTAATAGATTGGTCCAACGTGGCACAACTCTCTCACGCTACCCCAAACGTGGAGTGACTTCATGCGAGCTACACTTGCACGCTTTGAGAAGTTGAACAAGAAGTCTGACGCGCGCTATAGACTCCAACGTCTACATTAGCAATCCAACGTGGCATAGTATACTCGAAGTTTACGTGAAATCAACACCGGCAGTGACCTTGCCCCCTATGAACTGTTTTTTTACTACAACGGCCTCAACCAAGATATCCGGCAAGCAATAGCCATTTTTAGCATACAAGACAACCTCCCACAAATGATTGTAGTATCCGACCCCATTGAAAACACCAACTACAATGCTCAGATGGAGGAATCCAATGGCTCCTGATCTCACAGCCACAATCATTATTGTGGCAGAGGAAAATCGCAGTCGCTGGAAATCTCGTCTCTGATGGAGATTGATGCCATTGATCAACCTGATCAATGGCTATACTGGACCTACATAAAGTCTGGTAACATTTTACGTGATTGACAAAAGCGGCAAAAAAAATCCAAAAAGGAGGGGATGTCATAGAAAAAGAATGAGGAGTGGGGAAACAACAACAGATAAGAGTAGACGGCAAGGCTGCTGTCCGGTCGGAAAAATATGCGCTGACCGATCGTCCATGTGAGCGGCTCATATTGCCACAGATGAGGGTTTCAGAGATCATAAAATTGAATGAGGGATACGAGGACGACCAACCGACGATACTACTAGGAGTGCAACTGGGGGTTGTAAAAGTCAAGAACTGCACCAACACTACTGGATGGAGGAGCTTCTCATAGTTTTGCCAGCAACGACATGGTTCCCAAGCTGGTTGCGCAGGCCAATCTGGGCACTTTTTAAGAAAAAAACCGTCGAGGACAAATTCAGATCCGTCCACTTTGAACCACTCCGGCTGTAAGTTGGAGGTCTGCACGATATAACAGTCTGGAGGACTCGTCCAATGAGCAACCACAAAATCTTCCTCCGGTGAAATTTCATGTACCGACACAATCCACAGATTTATTGGACCAGTGGAGCACTCTAATCTAGCATTAATTGTAGAAACCGACACCTGCCTCTGGTCGAGCGATCCACGACGTAGCGACGGTTACCGGAAGCAGCAAAGGTGGAAGTAGTAGAGAAATTAACAACAGCCACAAAACGCCAACCGATATCTCTAGACGTGGCCAAACGATACCTAAAACGCAAAGCCCAAGCATAGCTAGTCCACGTGGAAGCAAGGGAAGTAAAAGAAATCGCAGCTACCAAAGCAACACCAACGGCATCGACAACTGAGAAGTTCGCAACAGTATTGACAGGGTTATCGGAGCTCATTGAGGAGTTTGAAGGAGTTTTTCCTAATGAACTACCCCAAGAATTACCACCACAACGCGACATGGACCATCATATAGACCTGAAGTCAGACAGCAGAACGACGATGAAGGTGACATCGAATGAGCGACCATGAGCTGACCGAAGTGCCATGTGCATGCATGGGGACATGTCCATGCACGGGGCCACGTGCATTCACGGGGCCATGTGCATGCACGGGGCCACGTGCAGGCACGGGGCAATGTGCATGCACGGGGCCACGTGCATGCACGGGGCCACGTGCAAAAAAAAAAGCAGTTGGATGAGATGCTAAGATAGGGGTTTATCCGACCCTACACAGCACCCTACGCAACCTTATACTTCTCATGAAAAAGAAACCAAGAAATATGGAGGTGTGCGTGGACTATCGAGCATTGAAAAACATCACCATCAAGAACCGCTACCCCCTCACGTGAGCAGACAAACTTTTCGACCAACTCCGTGGGGCCAGAAGTTTAGCAAAATCGACCTATGCAGCTGCTATCATCGGATCCGCGTATTTGATAAGGACGTCAAGAAAACGACCTTCCACACTAGATACGGGCACTTTGAGTTCACGGTCATGCCGTTTGGAATCACAAACGCCCCCGTCACATTTATGGCGGTGATGAAGAACATTTTTTGCCTGCTCCTCGATGACTTTGTCGTCGTGTATCGCGATCACATCTTGCTGTACAGCCGCACCCCGGAGGAGCACAATGCATATCTCCGAAACTTTCTCAAGGTTCTACAAAGAGAGAAATTCTTTGGTGAACTCTGAAAGTACGACCTTGTTCACCGTTTGATCGCATTTTTGGGCGACATCATCAACGACAGATGAGTTACCATGGAGCGGAAAAAGATGGAAGCGGTTGTGAATTGGCTGATGCCCACAAATGTTCAGGATGCTACAACTACTACCATTGATTCGGAAAGGATTACGCCCGGGTGTCAGCGTCTCTTTCCGATCTCAGCCGGAAAAACACCGTGTGGAATTGGGGGGAGAGCAAACAAGAAGTGTTTAACTCTTTGAGAAACGCTCTGACCTCGGTGGACTACGTCATTGCCATCGATTCGTCTCATCGAGCTCTTGGAGCCGTCCTCCTCCAAGACAATGGCGGTGGAGAACGACTGGTTGCGTACATGTCGCAAAACTTGCGGGCCGGAACTCAACTATGAAGTGCACAAAAAAGAAATGCTTGCAGTTGTGCATGTGTTCGAGAGATGGCGGTGCTACTTGGAGCCCCTACGAAGCATCATCCGCACCGACCATCACACCTCAAAACATCGCAAGACCCAGCCGAATCGAAGCCATCGACAAACCCAATGGATGGAGTTCCTTCAGTCTAAATCAGACTTCGACATCGAGTATCGGCCCGGAAAAACAAATATTGTGGATTTCCTCAGTCTACGACCAGATTTAATGGCTGAAATCAACATGTTGCTCGTAGGACGAGACCCGTACCTCGCGAGGCTATTCTCGAAGGGTTACGAGGATTTTGACAGGTACGACATAACCAAGTTTTGGTCCGATGACCCCTACTGGCGACGACGATTCACTCGTCAGGTCTTCGTTCCTTCAAACGAGTAGTTATGAAGAATGCTATTCGAGGAGTGCCACAGCACCGGTCCAGGTTCGGCGAGGACAAGATGCTCAAGAAGCTGGCAAAATACTACTGGTGAGGTGAAATGCAGACCGACGTGGCGACCTTCTGCAAATCATGTGACACCTATCAGAGACAGAAATCTCGTTGCACGCGGCCACGTGGTCTACTCCAACCCCTACCTGTTCTGACGTGACTGTGGGCCGATGTCAACATGGAAATCGTGACGAGTCTGCCCACCACTTCCGAGGGGTATGATGCCATCCTCCTTGTGGTGAACAGATTTTCCACAATTTCGCTCTTCATCCCGACGACAACCACTGCTATCATAGAGGGAACGTCGCGCTATTTTTAAATGAGATGGTAAGGCTGCACGGGTTCCATGTACCATCATCAGCGACAGAGACGCCCACTTCACAAGCTATTTTTTGCAAGAATCGATGACACCCTATGACAGTCGGATCCAGCTATCAACGATGCTCCATCCTCAAAGGAACGGGCAAATTGAGCGAACCAACCAAACGCTCGAACAACTTCTCCCAAGTTTATGTGAGCGGCACAACACTGATTAGGCAGCAGAACAACTAAGCGCCCAACTCGCATACAACTCCGGCCTACCACCGCAATGGGTAAAACCCCTTTCGAGGTGGTATACGACAAACTTCCCACCACACCCATTGGATTACAAAGTCAGGGTAACATTCCAGCGGTTGAAATTCACCGCCGGGACTTCACAAGCATCTGGCTTTAAACACGGTGTAGTTGCTAGGAAGTTACTAGCTGACCCAGGTGTGTGGGTATGACATGCAACAAGCACCATCGTGGGAGAGACGCCATGGATGCGGCAACTTGTTTGCATAGCTCAAGGTAAAAACAGGGTGAGTGAGTGTGGGGGAGGCGAGCGACACAAGGACCGGTGAGCGCTCACTCACCACGAGCGACGAGCTCGGGTGGGTGAGTGCCGCCACCCGGGGGTCGAGCCCGACCACCCGGAATTAACCGAGGGCGGCTACTCACCGACGCATGGCCGAAGCCAGCACGGTGGCCCCCTAAGGATCAGCACCCGGGTAAAAGCAGCTCCCCCACAACATGCAAAACAAGATAACATGATGCAGGGCACGGCAGTAAGAATGTACGGGCCCTAGCATCTACCGCATCAAAGGGTCATTAAGAATCATGCAAGAGTCATGTGAGTGCCAGAGAGCGCCCCTTGGTCCAGCAGCAGCTCGGGAGCGTCCACGGCTTCAGCCAGCACAGAGGCACTGGCCATCTCCTCAGATGATCCCATTGTCACTTTAATCTGTACATGCATGTGTGCACATTGTGGGAGGCAAGAGGGCACAGAGTTGTGAGTGGCCAACGAACTTCAACACTCCCCCATGACCCGCAGACAAGCAACCCAGGGCACACAAGAGGGAATCACAAGGAGTGATCGCAAGAGATGAGAGTGGTGAGACATTCCAACGATCAGCCTGGATCATGCGGACTGATGAGACCCACAGAATGAACAGCACCTTTGAAGACATTGCGGCTTAGGGATTTTGTGAGAAAGTCAGCTTTCTGAGACCGTGTATCCACCCAAGCGACTTGGACAATGCCAGCAGCAATGCATTCACGGACAAAATGATGCTCCACATTGATGTGTTTGGTGCGTGAATGATGCATGCCATTGTTTTCAGCGATGGCTTTTGTGCTTTGGTTATCACANCCCCCAACTGTGAGAGATCAAGTGACTTCAGGAGAGACTGTCCTGCAGGCGTCATGGGAGTGGATGCTGTGGGAATGGACATGAGGAGTGGAGCGAAGCGCTCCCCCAGGCTACGCACATAGGCAGCCTGATGCACATGCAAGACACGACGAGCACGATCTCGCTCCAACTCCATGCCTAGGAAGACACGAGCCGGTCCCAGGTCCTTCATTTTGTATGCCGCTTGGAGCAGCGACTTGGCGGCAGTCACAGCCGCAGGATCGGGTGAAGCAATGAGAAGGTCGTCCACGTACACAAGAATGGCGACGAGTGGTTTGGTGGGCGGCCCTAGAAAGAGCGCTGGATCCACGGTGCTTATCTTGTAGCCACCCTTTTCAAGCGTGGCCGTGATCTCTTGGTTCCAGCACCGTGGGGACTGTTTGAGGCCATAGAGTGCCTTGCGCAAGCGCCAAACCCGGTTTGTGCCGTCAGAGAATCCGGGTGGTTGGACCATGTAAATCTCTTCGTCCAACTTGCCATGGAGAAAGGCATTGTTGACATCCATCTGTTCCAG
>SZWC01004886.1:44318-54356 GCA_023375785.1 Penium margaritaceum | reverse complement strand
ACCACGTAGTCCGCCTGTTGTAGTGTGGCAGTGTGGCAGTGTGGCAGTGTGGCAGTGTGGCAGTGTGGCAGTGTGGCAGTGTGGCAGTGTGGCAGTGTGGCAGTGTGGCAGTGTGGCAGTGTGGCAGTGTGGTGACAGCCGGTGGTGCGCACATGAGTCCATCCATGGCATGGTGTCACTGGTCTCCACCCTTACGGTGCCATGCACATTACACACGCACACAAACGCACAAACGCACGAACGCACACAAACGCACAAACGCACGAACGCACACAAACGTACACAAACGCACAAACGCACGAACGCACACAAACGCATACAAACGCAGAACGGCGGCCGCGTCCGGCGCAGACAGCGCCAGCGTGGGTGGCACGGGCAGCGTCACGACTGCGGGTGGCCATAGGAAAGGGGCGGGGCGATCGGCGCGGCGAGCAGCGGTGAAACGTGACAAGGCCAAAAACGCTGGCAGGATCCGTGCTGGAAGGTGAGTTCCGTGTTTGGAGGTGGAGGTGGTTCCGGTGTCGAAGGTAATTTCAGTGTCTAAGGTGGCTTCAGTGTTGGAGGTTGTTTCAGTGTTGGAGGTGGTTTCAGTGTTGGAGGTGGTTTCAGTGTCGGAGGTGGTTTCAGTGTTGGAGGTAGTTTCAGTGTTGGAGGTGGTTTCAGTGTCGGAGGTAATTTCAGTGTCGGAGGTGGTTTCAGTGTTGGAGGTGGTTTCAGTGTTGGAGGTGGTTTCAGTGTTGGAGGTAAGTTCAGTGTCGGAGGTGGTTTCAGTGTTGGAGGTAAGTTCAGTGTCGGAGGTGGTTTCAGTGTCGGAGGTAGTTTCAGTGTTGGAGGTAGTTTCAGTGTTGGAGGTAGTTTCAGTGTTGGAGGTAGTTTCAGTGTTGGAGGTAGTTTCAGTATTGGAGGTAGTTTCAGTGTCGGAGGTGGTTACAGTATTGGAGGCGGTTTCACTGTTGGAGGTAGTTGCAGAAAGATTTGTCTGAGTTGGACGCTGCGAGGATATGTGCTGGAAGGTGAGTTGTTGAACGAGGTTACACTGTCGGACGCGGTTTCAGCCTCAGAGGCGGTTTCAGTGCCGGAGGTGGTTTCATTGTGGGTCGCGGTTTAGTTGTTGAAGGTTGTCAAAGTGTCAGCGGTGGTCTCTCTCAAATGGCTGTTTCAGAAGGCTTGGTCTGAGTACGACGGCGGCGTAGGATCCATGCTGGACCGCGAGTGTGCTCCAGGCGTCAAGAGGGAAGTTTCAGAGCTGAAAGATTTTGTGTGACGTCGTAAGTCATGCACTTCTTCTGCACACTCATGCAACCCTCAGCCTGATGGAGGCCTGAGGGATGAGGGATGAGGGATGAGGGTTGCATCCCACAGCTTCAGACGGAAGTGTCGATGTGTGCAGAGCAGTGCCGTGCACTTCGCTCCATACACTGTGCAAAACTTTTTCAGACTTCTTAAACATCCAAAAAAACTCAAACCCTTTCCGCTGAGGAAGAGGAGTTTGCATCCCGTGGTATGAAAGTTGCCGTCTGAGTCAGCATGTCTGAACCCCTCGTCTCACATCTTGACCTCCTTCTGTGTTCCTTTTTCTGTCTCACGATCCCTTGTTCCCTCAGCCCGGGAGAAGAGCGTGCGATCGCAGAGCACCTGCGCAACCTGGCTCCCTCGCCCTCTGCTCAGGCCGAGGTGGGCCAGTTGCTTGAGCTCCTGGTCATGACTGGTCAGGAGGAACTTGCCAGGAAGCTTCAGGCTGAGCTGGAACGCCTTCTGCGGGCCCACCGTGGGGCGATGGCGGAGCTGGCGCGGATGGAGGCAGAAGATCGTGCTGAGGGAGCTGCAGACGGAGGGGAGGGATGTGCTGCGAGGGAGAGGGAAACGGCAGCAGTGGCGGCAGCAGGAGTAGCAGCAGCAGCAGCAGCAGCAGCAGCAGCGACAGCAGCGGAAGTGCGGTGGAAATGGCGGTTGCTTGAGCCTTTTGACGATGGTGATGTGCAATGACAGGAGAGCGATGATTCGTCTTAGAGGAGATCTGGAATGTTGCTCTCTAGTGTTGTGCAAAATGTCTAGGATAGTCTAGCCACAATGGTTCGGATGTTGCTTCTCTACCTGACATAGATGCCATGTTAGTCTCTCATACTGTCGCTCAACTTGTTGCTGGCACACAAGAATGGGAAATGTCAATGGCAGAGAGTGGGTTGGGATGGAAGACTCTTGTGAATGACACCGTTCAGGTGCGACAAAGCACAGAGTGTCATTCTGGGATGAAGCGCCTTGTCAAGTTGTGACTGAAAAGGATGCAATGTTCCCCCCCCCCCCCCCCCCCCCCCCCCCCCCCCTCTCCTCCTCCTCCCCCCGTCCCCTCGCATCACACCTTCCTCCCCAAACTATAACATTGGAGAAGATTTGTAGATACATTGACACATTTTTTTTATGTGACCTCTTTTTGAGGCATCTGTGTATGTTAGTAGTGGTGCTGACCTCTGCAGTTGGTATCATCCACTAGTAGGGACTTCTTGGTGTGGCTGATGACGACTTTGATATGCTTGGGTTGGTCCAGCACGACTCACCATACTCGCGTCACTTTCTTTGATGATTGGGTCATGTAACCATCTTTTTTGTGACATTGTGTTTGCCTTTTCGAATGTCCCCTCTACACTTGCTGTTTCTCATTTTGCCATTTACACGACATAGTAGCATGTCATGTTGCAAATCTCAAGGACAATTGACCTGACTACCCATAGTGTGGACCCTTCAGCACAGCCGTGCCCTCAGTTTTGTTGGAGTAGCTCACATTTGTAGCTCCTTCTGTTTTCTTCTACAATACCTACTTTTGTCGTCGGGATACTTTGGTAGTTTTGTTTTCATTGGAAAGGGTGGTTTGCAAACCTTGGATACGGCACCAAGGAATCTTCAGTGTTTAACACAGTGTTTTGTACACGCTTTGATGCGATGACCCACTATGGGAACTGTTCATCTGTCGACGATTATTCTGTTTTGTCCGATAGTGCGCTCACAATGCCAAGTTCCGAAACAACCTGACTCCCGACCGTGTGAGCCATTCCGGAACTGTACCGACTGGTGTGTCATGTTTTGCTGACGAGATAGAGCTGGAAAACCTAGGCAGCGGGTTGGGGCAGCAGCGTTGTTGATGCAGCGTGCGGGCTTCCACGCTCATTGCTTAAGTCAGCTGCCCCCTCAGTCTGCTGCTCTAGAGTCTGGAAGCTCTGGGTTTGTTACTCAGAAACGAGCACGCCGGAGTTAGCGCCAGAAAGCAGCTGAAAACTGAAAGTAACTGGTTAGGAATGAAGAATGAACAACAATGGGAGACCCCTCCAAGTTCTAGCTCCCCCCCACTAGTGTACAAGTTGTTACTCAGCTAACCAGCCAATCAGAAAATAGCTCTGGACCTATTTTCTGGCATGCAGGATTTTCTCGGTGAGCCCTGCCAGACGCCCGACAGCCCAAAACCCGGGCGTCGTCCGTTTTGCCTGAAAACTGGAACATATCATAATACCAACCCTGCGAACGCAGTCGTGCGGTCAGAATCAGCTAGAAAAATAGTAGCAAAGAGTTATGGCTGCCCGAACCCGGGCAGTGCCTACGGTGGTCCATGATGCCGAACAGGGCCATGCAGCATGCAACAAGGACCCTAGGCAGATACATGACGACGCTGACGCGATGGGACATGCTGGACGCATGCAGACAGCAACTGCGGTGGCAGTGACCGCCGGCAGCACGACCGCCGAGGAGGCCTGCCGATGGAGCTGAGCACGTTGCCGGAGAGAGGAGGCTCCAGCGAACTGCGAGTAGACCTCAGCGTGCGTCGGCTCCACCGGATGAAACTCCATCAGCGTCGAGTCTCGCCGTCAGTCATCTGCACGCCGATGTACACAAGCCGGGGGGACACAACAGAGCCCAATGAGAGATGCGCAAAAACCAACACTCCCCCATGACTCACAGGCGTAGTGTACATGGGCGGGCAGAGAAACGGTCAACATCCAGACTCCCCCAAGGTACACAGAGACGCAGGCAGAGACAAAGAGTGCAACTCATGGACGCACGCCGACTGAACTCACAGCTGTCTTGAACGAGTCCCGCTTCAGTGCCTTGGTCAGGAAGTCAGCCAGCTGCCGTGCTGTCTCAACCCATACGATGCTGATGCTGCCGTCATGCAATAACGAACGCACATAGTGATACTCAACATTGATGTGCTTTGTGCGTGTGTGATGCACACCGGCATTGTCGGCAATGGCCATGGCACTCTCATTGTCACAATGCAAAGTGATGGATGCGACAGACAAACATAACTCGGACAACAGACGACGCAACCACACACTCTCACACGCGCCTGAACCAAGGGCCACGTACTCAACCTCAGCAGTGCTGCGTGCAATGCACCCCTGCTTGCAACTGCGCCAGGACACAGTTGTGCCGCCGATCAGAAAGATCCAGCCTGTGTGACTCTTACCGTCTAGACTATCGGCCTAGTCACTGTCGGTGTAGCCCACTGCGACGACGGACTGCTAACGGCGGAACATGAGACCTCGCCGAGGGGTCGAGACGACATAGCGCAGCACTCGGATCGCGGCCTCGAAGTGGAGGTGACGCGGCTCCTGGGAGAACTGGGTCAGGAGGTTGACGGCGAACGCGATGTCTGGACGCGTCTTCGTCGCCAGGAACATCAGTGACCCGATGACCCGCAGATACGTGGTCACATCAACTGGCTCCCCCACAACAGCTGGGTCAGGACTCTTCAGCTTCACCTGGCCATCGAGTGACATGGGTGAAGATGCGCTAGGCACGAGGGGCAGGTCCTCGGCGAAGCGAGTGGGCAAGGTCTGCACATAGGCATCCTGGTGGACGTGCAGGATGCCCTGGGAGCGATCATGCTCGAGCTCCATGCCCAGGAAGACTCGGGCAGACCCGAGATCCTTCATCTGGTAGGCGGCGTGTAGCAAGTCCTTGACACGCTGGATGGCGGCCGTGTCTGGTGACGCAATGAGGAGATCGTCGACATAGACCAGAACAGCCGCGAAGGTCTGACCTCACGGGTTGACGAACAGTGCGGGGTCAGCGGTGCTGCGCTGGAGGCCGCCACGGAGAAGCGTGCCGCTGATCTCCTGGTTCCAGCACCGAGGTGACTGCTTCAGGCCATAGAGGGCCTTCCGCAGCCGCAAGACTCTCCCAGTGCCGTCATCGAAGCCTGGGGGCTGCACCATGTAGAGCTCCTCACCCTCCAGTGAGCCATGGAGGAACGCGTTGCTCACGTCCATCTGGTGCAGTTCCCACCCGTGCTGGGCAACCAGGCTGAAGAGCGCCCGGCTGGTGGAGAACCGACCAACTGGGGCGAAGATCTGGTCGTAATCGACCCCAAAGACCTGAGCAAACCCCTTTGCTGTGAGGCGGGCCTTGTACTTGTCCAAGGATCTGTCAGGCTTCCATTTACGCCGAAAGACCCACTTGGCGCCAATGGCCTTCCGACCTGGAGGGAGGTCGACGAGGTCATACACGTGGTGCTGCCGGATGGCAGCGATCTCCTCGGCGCAAGCAGCATCCCAATGTGCGGCCTCAGGGGAGGCTCAAGCCTCGCGTAGGGTGGCTGGGTCCTCTGGGCGCACTGTGGACCGGACTGAGAGGGCGTTTGCATCACGAGCCCCAGCTGGGATGTGGGCGAGTGCGGCCACAACAGCATGCCGATGCTCGTGATGAAGCATGGCGTAGCCCAATGCAGAGCCCGAGAGAAGGTCTGCGATGATGGCGGAAGTGGTCAGGCCAAGAGCCTTCGTGCCAGGGTCCCCACTCACGACCGTGGGAGTGGAGGAGACACGTGGAGCCACAGGGGGTCGAGGCGCCACGGGACGCCGTGCGACGGTTTGCGCGCTCACTGTCGGCCGAGGTCAGAGGCTGCCGCCTGGGCCACGTGTGTAGCGCGGTCGGGCAGGAGATGGCCCTGAGTCCGACGGGCCGACGGAGGCGGACGGGGCTACTGGCCCGGAGGAGCCAGCGGACGCGGCTGGGGCTGTCGGTCCGGAGGAGCCAGCAGAGGCGACAGGCGCTGCTGGCCCGGAGGGGCTAGCGGACGTGACAGGGGCTGCTGGGCCGGAGGGGCCAGCGGACGCGACTAGGGCTGCCGGCCCGGAGGGGCCAACGGATGCGACTGGGGCTGTCGCCCCTGAGGGGCCATCGGAAGCGACTGGGGCTGCCGGCCCAGAGGGACCATCGGAAGCGACTGGGGCTGTCGGCCCGGAGGGACCAGCGGACACGACAGGCGCTGCTGGCTCGGAGGGGCCAGCGGACGCGACTGAGGCTGTCGCCGGAGGGGCCATCGGAAGCGACTGGGGCTGTCGGCCCGGAGGGACCAGCGGACACGACAGGCGCTGCTGGCTCGGAGGGGCCAGCGGACGCGACTGAGGCTGTCGCCGGAGGGGCCATCGGAAGCGACTGGGGCTGTCGGCCCGGAGGGACCAGCGGACACGACTGGGGCTATTGGCCCGGGGGGCCGGAGGACGCGACAGGGGCTACCGGCTCAGAGGAATGGAAGGGATGTGTCACCCGGAAGCGACAGGATGGAAGACGGACTAACCACTCCCCCACGCGACGGGAGGGACACGGACGAGCCGGAGCAGATGAGGTCACGGGAAAACAGGTCCTTGAAGAAGAGGGCATCACGGGACTCGACAATGCAGTGTCGGGATGGGTCCCAGAAACGCCAGGCCTTGGACTTACGAGACACACCGAGGAAGGTGCAAGGGCGTCCGCGGGGGACGAGCTTGCCGCCCTGGTGTGGGGCGGGCAGCCACACAATGGCCACGCAGTCCCGAACGCGAGCCGGGCGGAGGTCAGTGCGCCGGCCGCACCACTGCTGGTATGGCGTGGACAGGCGGGGAAGGGGACCGTGGGGGACCCGGTTCCAGACCCAGGTCATGTAGGCCATGGCTTCAAAATAGAAGCCATCGGAAAGACCGGACTCAACCCGCATGGTGCGAATGTCGTCGGCCATGGTACGGTTCCACCGCTCAGAGACGCCGTTCTGGGCGGGTGTGTAGGGCGCAGACGTCTCATGGTGGATCCCGCGGGAGGCGAGAAAGGTCGTGGCCTCACCCATGTACTCTCCACCGCGATCGGAGCGAAAGCAATGAAGAGGGCGGCCACACTCGCGCTTCGCGAGGACAAGCCAGTCCTGAATAGTTCGGGCGACATCGCTCTTCTGCCGAAGGCAGAAGACCCAACGGTAGCGAGAATAGTCGTCCGTAAGGGTGAGGACATAGCGGCCATGCTCACCGACGGACTCGGTGGGGAGAGGGCCCATGACGTCCGAGTGGACAAGGTTGAGAGGGGCGGAAGCACGGGAGGAAGACAGGGGGTACGTGGACTGGTGCATCTTCCCCTCAGCGCAGTCAATGCACTCAGTGGGACACGGGAGAGGGAAAGTCTCCGGGTCAAGGCCCTTGGCCGGCTGGGTGCGGAGCATGCTCTCTACGGCGGCAGAGTGGACGTGGCAAAGNGGGACGAGCTTGCCGCCCTGGTGTGGGGCGGGCAGCCACACAATGGCCACGCAGTCCCGAACGCGAGCCGGGCGGAGGTCAGTGCGCCGGCCGCACCACTGCTGGTATGGCGTGGACAGGCGGGGAAGGGGACCGTGGGGGACCCGGTTCCAGACCCAGGTCATGTAGGCCATGGCTTCAAAATAGAAGCCATCGGAAAGACCGGACTCAACCCGCATGGTGCGAACGTCGTCGGCCATGGTACGGTTCCACCGCTCAGAGACGCCGTTCTGGGCGGGTGTGTAGGGCGCAGACGTCTCATGGTGGATCCCGCGGGAGGCGAGAAAGGTCGTGGCCTCACCCATGTACTCTCCACCGCGATCGGAGCGAAAGCAATGAAGAGGGCGGCCACACTCGCGCTTCGCGAGGACAAGCCNGAGAGGGGCGGAAGCACGGGAGGAAGACAGGGGGTACGTGGACTGGTGCATCTTCCCCTCAGCGCAGTCAATGCACTCAGTGGGACACGGGAGAGGGAAAGTCTCCGGGTCAAGGCCCTTGGCCGGCTGGGTGCGGAGCATGCTCTCTACGGCGGCAGAGTGGACGTGGCAAAGACGGCGGTGCAAGAGGCGGGTGTGCTGAGGAGAAAGCGTACTGGTGACAAACACATGGCCTGTGGCGGCCGACGGGGAGGAGACGGGAGGAGAAGAGGAGAGGCGGGGAACGTGCCACAAGTTGCCATGGGCAGTGGCGTGCAGTACGAAAAGACCAGACGGACGCAACGACACAGTGCCGACACCACGCGAGTGCACAACGTCCATGCTCATGCGGCCAAGGGCAGTCACGGATAGGAGGCTGAGCTCGAGACCAGGGAGGAAGAGAACATCGGTCAGAAAGACATCACTGGCAGGACCACAGAAATGAACGACGCCAACACCACGGACAGGCAACACTTGTCCGGAACCCGTCCGGACACCGGAGACATCGCCGACAGGACCAAGCATACTGAAGGCCTCACGAGAGGCCGTCATGTGATGCGTGGCCCCGGAGTCGATGATCCAGGTCTCAGCAGGGTCCTGGACAGGGGTCGCCAGATCGCTCACGGTCATATGGCAGCAAGCAAGGGACGCGGACGCGGTGGAAGGAGGCGCGAAACAAGACTGCCAATCATCAAGCCACGCAATGTCATCAAGGAGTGGGGTGGAGGAGACCACGGGAGACGACAAGACAGACAAGGAAATAGGACACGACCGCAGCTCAGTCTCAGTCATACAGGGCAAGGCCGGAAGGCAGGAGGTGACACAACTCGCACTTCCCTTGGGAGGAGGGCGAGGTAGGCCAAGCTGGAGCGCGATGAACTGCTCCAGCTGACGCTCACGGGAGGACGGCCCAGGAGTGTAGACGGAGTGCGGAGTGACGGCGCCGGAGCCCAGGTAGTGGGAGGACTGAGCCGGCGAAGGAAGCGGAGGTGCCGACAGCTGTGGGTAGTACTACTGCGGGTAGTACTGCTGCGGCACGGGTGTCTACGAGACAGGCGGAGCTGTCGGAATGGCAGAGCTGCTGCACGAGGTCGGAGTGTCAAGGCCAGCAGCATCGACGGCGGCAGAGGCGAGACGGCGCTCCCGCTGGCGACGCATGGTGGCGATGACGCGCGCCTCGTCCGTCGGGAGAGGGCACGTGTACCACCCGTGCCCGGGCTGGCCACAGTTGTGGCAGACCGAGCCACCACCGCTGGGCCCGGTCGATGACTGCTGCTGTTGCTGTTGCGGTGGACCCTTGCCTTTCTTGTTCCGGCTTTTCTTCTTCTTCCCCGAAGACGATGAGGTAGCTGCGGCGGGGGAGGCGACGGCCACGGAGGCAACGGCAGGGGAGGCGACGACAGGGGATGCAAGGGCCTCTGTGCGATGGAGCTGGGACTCCAGGCGAGCTTCCTCAATGCGGAGGAAGAGCTCATATGCCCAGGGCATGAGGGTGCCCTGGACCTCCATGGTGGAGAGGACGTCCTGGGGGTAGTGGACGATGACATCTGCGTACGCGCTGGTGACGCCGCGCTTGATGGTGAGGACCGCGGACAGAGGGGGCAGAGCAGATTTGCCGAGTCGACGGAGGATGTCCTCCACCCGCTGCCAGTAGGCACTGACCGTCTCGGTCTCCCCCATGTGCAGGGAGTTGAACTCCCGGAGCAGACAGCTGATCTCAGCGTCGCTGGACAGGCGATGGGGCCTGGTGAGGACGTGCCATGCGGCTGTAGGGTTTGGGATTTCGCCAGCGGTGAATTCGCCGAGGAAGGGCTCCAGGGCAAGGCGGGACGCTGGAGGGGCGACTGGTACAAGGGCACGGACGACGCGACCAGCGTCATACAGCTGATCGGCCTAGGTGGAGTCGTAGGGGAGGGTATAGTAGGCCCACAAACCCTCACCCTGCGCCCAGATCCAGAAGCTGAGCTCCCAGCTTTGGAACTACTCGCCGGCCTGAAGCGACGGCGGCGACGTCTCAAAGTCCTTTCGCCAGCCCTGCCATTTCGCCAACCCTGCCACTTCGCCAGGCCTGCCACTTCGCCAGGCCTGCC